>JANHGC010008659.1:103749-113973 GCA_027560395.1 Boaedon fuliginosus
CCATTCACAGGTGATTGCCGCCACAACCAGCACTTGCCTCTTTTCTGTGGCTACATTCCTCCCCTTGGAGGATTTGAAGTGATAAATGTCACTGTCCTCATCTGCTGGTTCACTTTGGTTAGCATCTCCATGGTGCACAGTGACTAGTTTCCACAATGCTGGTGGGCTGTTTGATTTTTGAATTTTAGCCATTGACTGATTGGACATCTCAGCTGCTTCTGCCTCATCGAGCACCATCTGCAGGGTGAGATCTGTTTTGGGAAGGAGGCATCGCTATAGCTTGATGCGCCTCATACCACAGACCATTCTGTCCAAGAGGGCGTCATCTAAGCCCTTGAACTCACAATACAGGGCTTCGTTTTGAAGGGTGGCTTCACCTTCAGCCTGATTCTGATGATGGAAGACATGCCGACGTGCAATTCATGAAGGTTTGGGCACATAGTGAGTCCATAGCTTGCTCTGCAGCACATCCCATGTCACAAAATGAACGGCCAGTGGAGCAAGGAGAGCACTGGCTGTCTCAAAGATCTCTGGGCCACAGAAGTTTAGGAGAAGTGCCCTTTTCCTGTTGTCAGTGATCTCAGCAAAGTCATTGGCTTCAAGGAAGCAGTCAAAACGAGCAAGGTAGGAGTCCCATGTCTCAGAGGCTGGGTTGTATGGAGCAAAAGGCAGTAGTGCAGCCATCTTTGAAGAGACCCGTGTGAGCGCCCAGGCAATCTTGTGGTCAATGAAGTGGCAGCAACTGTGGATCAGTTCCAGTGATTCAGCTCTGAGTGGGTCAGCTTGCAGTGATCAGCTCTTTGCAGCCTCAGTTTCCATTCAATCCCACCTTCGTCGCCAGTGTTAAGTTCTGGGTGAAGAATGGAAGCTAGGTCAGAGTGACTTCTAACAGCTCTTTATTTAATACTGTCTGTGAGGCAACTGACACTCCCTGGCTGACGGAGCTCCTTTCATAGCAAACCTCTCAGCCTAACAACCAATCAGGAGAAAGTATTTTCCCGCTCCAACAGAGGACCAGACTGAGAACTTCAACTGAAACAATGTATACTATATACACTACATAACAAAAAGTACTCCAAAGGTACTGTGTCAAACAGAGAGACAGTTCTAGAAAAACACAGGAGGCCAGTGGTATGAGTATAGTGAAATAGGAAGAAACAATCTCACAGTAGAAAAGCAAGCAGAGTAAAAAATAATAATAAAAAAGGGAAATCCCAAAATCCTTATCTAGATCCCACTTGTAGTCAATCGATTCTGGAGAGCTGAAATGTCAGTACAATTGAAGTCATACTTCCCATATTTCTTGCCAAATGGCTTCTCTGCAATGTTGGCTGTTTTCATTGCCCTAACCCATTAATCGGTACATCTTTTAGTTAGAAATAAGAAGTGTTATTCACTTTTGTATCTGTTTTTCTGCAGCTAAAGAACTTTCACCTCCTTAGACGCGTCTATGATGCTTATAAATTTCATTTCACTCTTTTGGGGAAACAATTAATGCCATAGCTGTCTTTGGTTTTCTCGTGTCAGTTAACAGATGGCACAAACTTAATCTTAGCAGTCTCTGAGTCATCTAAGTGGGCTATTTCAACTGAGACTCTCAACTGGGCCTGAGTTTAAACTTATGGTCAATGCACACTCTTCCTGACAAGTCTACAGGGTACCATTTGCTATCCAGAATCATATAGCTAATGGGTTGATCTTTAACCTGAAACCTCTATGCTTCACCTTAGAGCTTTGCCTCACAGAGTTCTTGACTTACAAGCAATCACTTAGCAATCATTCAAAGTTATGACCTGCCTGAAAAATAGGACTTACAACCCAGATCTGAAGTTTTGATGGTTGTCCTCCCTCCCCTATGGTCACATGACTGCCCTTTGGGTGCTTGACAACCCAGCTGTATTTATGTCCTTTTGTAGTCTAGGTTTCCCACCCTAAAACCATTTTGTGATGGTTTCCCAAAAGCCACACTTACTTCTGATTTTCAGCTAAACTGGGCCCATAGTGAACAATGGGTTTGCACTCCCACCACTGTGTTCTTTAAAAACCACCTTTAAACCACCAGCATTCACACTTCTGACCATAATAATTCACTTAATGGACACTGCAAAAAAAATGTAAAAATAATGTTGGTCACATGACCAATTTGCAATAGTTACAAATGACCCTAATTGGCAGGCTCCATTACCGTCATTAGGGCTACCTGTGCTGTGTGACTCATGAAGGTGGGGCTTGCAGTCCATTCCTCTTTCCAAAGAATACCTTTGTAATCATAAATCCATTGTCTTTCTGCCTTGAAACAGGTATTGGCAACAAGGCAGCTCTAAGCATTCAAAAGGAACTCTTGAGATGCTAATTTGGTCCAGGTTTTCAGTAGAATGAATGTTTTCCTTCATGATTACCACATCTTGGGTGACTTCCATTATTAATAGTCAGTGCACTTTATTTTTTTTTGGTTCTGTGTAATCAGAACGTAGTTCATTCAGAGGACAGAGAATCTAGAACAGTGATTGATTGTTAATGTTCTATTTCCAGAGTTGTACCCATTAGGCATTCACATCTTTAAGTTACTCCTCTCCTTCTGGACAGTCCTGGTTTCAGATTTTGGGCAGAGACAAACGTTGAAGTTTCAGATCCATGTTGATGTTTCAGATGAACAGCCCAGAACTTTGCATGGAAAAGAAAAGAAGAAGAAAACACTCAGCATCTGATTCCAAGTCATGGTGGTGCTCGTAGCAAATCCTTTGAAATGTTGTCTCGAAGGCAGTTGGAATGCTCAGAGATCTGTGTCCTATAAGGAATGTAGTGAAGCCAGATGCCGATATGAGCACAATGTGTTCCACAAGTTGTTTTGAATGCATGCCCCAGGCTCTTGAACACTCGAAACACATGTGAGCAACAGTTTGAGTCTTGGCAGCAGCGCAAACATGGCAACAACAGCAGTCTTTGGGATAGCTTCATTCTGAAAAACATTCACTTTCTGAATATCTCTCAGCTCAATGAATCCAAGTACATTTTCAGATTCTGAAGATGGTGGCATTCAATAGGTGCTGAACTTTCCATCTTTTATTTCTTTTCTTTTTTTTTAATATGTGGGTATTTTTATGGTTTGCAATATTTACATTTTGTCCTTTGGACTGACCGTGTTTCCTGGCCAGCTAACAATGTGACATTGAATGCAAAGAAGCACCACTTTCTAGTGACATTACTATATTTCCACATTTGGAAATATACACATATCTAATATGTCTAATGCAATTCATCTCTCTCTGTGTGTTGCTCCCTGAGAGCTAGGAGGATGTAATGGTGAAGATGCTCCACAAAGAATGGGGACGCCCAGGTTCCAGTCATTCATATGAGCCTCGGTGGTGCAGTGGTGAAATGCAGTACTGCAGGCTTGCTGGCTGTTAGCAGTGTGGCAGATCGAATCTCACGCAGCTCAATGTTGACTCAGCCTTCCATCCTTCTGAGGTTGGTAAAATGAGGACCCAGATTGCTTACTCTCTGTAAACCACTTAGGGAGAGCTGTATAAGCACTGATAAGTGGTATATAAATCTAAGTGCTATTGGACTTCAAAACTGGCTGGATGACTTTTGAGTCAGTCACTCTCTCTCAGCCCTTGACAAAGATGTAAGAAAACATCTATCTACCAAACTCATACTGGACCAGACTGATGAAGGCCTTTTGTTATGTACAGTAACCAACCATCAGTGAAAAGACCTTCATCCTTTTTGTGCATGGGTGAATGTGGGTGCAGTAAATAAGGAATCTATTTAATCATTTTTTTTCTTTTTTAGGGCCTGAAAATAATTGAATCCTGGGAAATTAGCCCCTGCAACTCTGTCATATTTTTTTTTCATATAATTTTTCTTTAAAATTTTTTAAAGGAAATAAAAATGAATAAGAACTAATATAAAGGGGGGGGGAGGAAACAAAGAAAACGGCAAAAGTACAAAAAGAAAGAATAAAAACAAATAGCTTCCAATTTTCCTTACACCAATTATAAGTACAAATACAAAGTTACCTCATACTCTATGGTTATAAAAAAATAATCCTGTTTTTCTTTTATCTATTTTTTCTAATCACCGAACCCATAAATCATAAGAGCATATTTTTTCTTCTTTATGGAAGTCCATGAGGGGTTTTCAGACAGCAATAAATGTAAATATTGTCTTTTCTCTAACCAAGGAAGTCACTTTAGCCATCTCTGCAAGTTCCATTATCTCTACTCAACCATCAACCTTGAGGCCAACTTTTCCACTTTTGAGTTTATAAAAATCTCACTGCAGTTACCGTATATAAAAACAAACACATGCCTTTTTTCCAGCTGTTTGTCCATCAATCCCTAAAGAAAACCCTCTAGTTTCAATTTTATATTAATCTTTAAAATTCTCAGAATTAGTGTGTATTTGTATCCAAAATGTTCTAACTTTTTTACATATCCGTTCAACATGATAAAATGTCCATGTTGTTCACATTTCTGATATAAATTTGAGGTATATTTATACATTCTAGAACAGTGGTGGCGAACCTTTTCTTGTTTGTGTGCCAAAAGTGTGCGCGTGCCCACCCACCCTCACATGTGCATGCAAGCGCGCCCCGCACATACACGCACACTTCCCCCCCCTCTGCGCGCAATCTTCCCAGAGCCAAAAAAAAAAACCAGCTGAGAGGGAAGAAAGGTAAGTATAGCCCCAGGGCAGGTGGCCTTTCTTGAGCCCAGTTCGCGGGAGGCGTGTGTGCATGTGCGGTGGGGCGACAGCTTGCGTGCCCGCAGAGAGGCCTCTGTGTGCCATCTTGGGCACATGTGCCATAGGTTCACCACCACAGTTCTAGAACAATATCTGATTTTATTTAAAAAATCTCTTTAAGATTATAATGTAAATTTCAATACTTTCAGTCACACATCTTCCCATTGTTCTGTTTTTACATTGTTAACCATATTTTATCTATTTTATCATACATTCTTTCACCTCTTCTGTTTCAAATTTCAATAAAAGTTTATAGATTTGGCAATTACATTTTCATAATTTTTATGCAATTCTGTTTCAAATTCAGTCTTACAGTTCAAAGCCATAAATTATTTTGTCTAGTCTAAGCCTTTCTAACAATTACACATAAGAAAAACTTTGAGAAGCATATACCGTACATTTGGCTACCAGATCCTCTGCTGATTTTATTTTGCATTCCTCTTGAAAAAATTCTAATATCTCACAATACATTAACCACAACACCAGTGTAGAACTATACACTATTTCCCCTCCTTAGAGATTTCTCTTGCATGCTTTAAAGGTTGAAATTGATGAGCCATTTTGAAAAATCAGGGAATTATAATTTTCACATTCTAATCAAAGGTCTGACTGAAGGATGAAATATAATGATCCTTGTATCCTAGGAATGAGTAACACAGTCACTGAAAAGCTCCCTTTGAATGAAAGTCCAGGGAAAGTGATTAGGCTAACAAAGCAACATATGGTTACATTAGGATTGTTAATTATACTTACAGAGACATTACATCTACATGAGGGTGTCCTTGAAAGTATCCAGAAACTTCAGCTGATACAGAATACAATGGCACAGGCAGTTATGTGAACTCTTGGAAGAAAGCGTGTTACACCCTTGTTCCACAAGCTACATGGGTTTGCTTCCAGATCTAATTCAAGGTGCTGGTCTTAACCTTAAAGCCCTTGAGACTAGGCTATCTAATAGGGCCTCTCCCTACTAATATCAATCTGCCCCATCAGATCTTGCAGAGAAGGCATGCTGCAGGCACCATTAGCTAGTGATTGACATTTGGTAGATGTCAGGAGATGTGCCTTCTCTGCTGTATGACACTCTCCTTATGAAACATCCTTCCCCCAAAATCATGGTTATGTGGCCAGGCCTGGGGCTCTCATGGAACTGGAGACTTGTTTCGATGACTCCATTGTTGACTGGGCAATTTTTATTCTCCCTCGATTTATGGTTGTGTTAGTGGATATATTAGGGAGGGGGTATATTTTGGGGGAGGGAGGTTATGATTATTTTTATATTTGTAATTTTTAAAATAATTTTGGCTGTATACATAGTATAGAATTTTATTTATTGTCCAAGTGTGATTGGACACCCAAGGAATTTGTCTCCAGTGCAGAAGCTCTAAGAATGCATACAAACAATGGTGATAAATATAGGTACCATTAGGAGAAGGTAATAGGAAAGATGAGAAGGATTAGAGTAATATCTCTTGCCATATGCCGCCTTTGCTGAGATGGGCGACTATATAAATTTGATTAATCAATGAAAATAAATAAATCTAATGGGACTAACAGCCAAGCAGTTGGACATGCAAAGAAGTGGGAAGGTCACCTGGAAGAGTTTTTGAAGAAAAGTGCACTGGGCCTTTGGAGAGAGACATTTTGCTTTGCAATACATACATATCCTTTGTACCCTTTACCCATTTTCAAGAACTGTGGCACAAGAGACCACTTTCTACATGCATAGCAGCAGAATTTAAAAAGCCCTTTGCCACTTCGTATATGTAGACTGGGTCTGAGCTTGAAGCCTCAGCATAGCTCACTGAAATAAAAGCACCGTCCATTTTTATTTGACTCGCGGTCACAAAATTGTGTTACCAAGCTGAGCACTCTACTATATAACAGAGGCACAGGGAAGGAACACTCTCTGGTGTTGGATCGGGATTCAGAGAGGGTTAACACAGTAATTTTGTATCAGACAAGCATGACTGATTTTGTAAGCTATGGAATGTACTGATAAATATACCACGGCCTACCTGTCTGAGCAGAAACAGATGTGCTTGTTAACTTACTAGTCAGATTCACATATCAAAACAATTTAAAAGAAGATGGAACGGCTTTTTAAAATTGGGGGGGGGGAGAGAGATATCCTTTCTCTACATTTGTTTAAAATTACAAATTGGACTGTTATAGCCAAAGAATATTTCTTTGCAGTAAAATCAGCTCCGTGCAGTCCCAAGCTGTTAGCTAAATCAGTTGATTCATAAGGAAGAAAATAAGATGGAGGGATATTTCCTTTAACAGTGTCTCTAAATTCATTACAAAAACTTTTTGTACAGTGGTATACACGCAATAGTGCTTAAACTGATGAGAATATATATTTTCTGTAATTTCAGCATAATCCTCATTTCAAAACCATATCCTTCTTACAGATTCAGAAGAAAATTGCCGCTGGAATCAGTTATCCCATGATTGCTACCTAATTCAGTTCTTCTAAATGTATTGTACAGGTACAGCTCACCTACCAATTGCCTGATGCAATGACTACAACAATGCTGAAAAAATTATCTTTGCCACCATTACAGTCAGTTAAAATATGTTGTCCTGTGCCTGAGCCTTTTTAATTTTCTTTCCATCTTCGTACAACAGAGGACCGAGCTTCATTGCTCTGCAGCATAGAACTTCCCCAAAAGGTGCTAGCACAAGGTAACATGCTCAGCTCTTTGACCTTAATTAGCTGGCTGCCTGTAACTGATAAGACTTTAATCACTTTCCCATGGAGCTTGGAGCTGTGAGCATGCCAGGCATGCAGCCCAAACCAGAGCATTGCTTTCAATATGAATTTCCCATTGAGTGCCGTCTTACTCTCTTGTAATCCTTTTTCCTCCAATGAATGTAAATACAAACAATCCTCATCTTGCTAATTATCCCAGTAGAGGGGTGAGCATTCCAAAATCCAGGGCAATGGGAAAAAAGGGAAGCTGAAATAAAATTGTAAGTGCAGTGGTGGTCACATGATTTCCATTTAACACAGGGATGGGTTCCTACCGGTTCGCTGGTTACCCGCTTTGTGGACGTGCTTCCTGATCGGCTGTCAAATGCGGGCAGTGCACAATTGACTTTAAAATCTTCATGGTGTTCTGCAAACACTCTGATCCAACAGCTGTGCAGCGGCTATCCGTGGATAGCCACCCAGCAAACCAGTAGGAACCTATCCCTGATTTAACAGCTATATAACTTATGACTGAGTTGCCAGTCCCGACTATGGTTTCTAAATGAGGACTATGAGAGTAAAAAGCAGATAATTTGCCATTCCTGAATTAGTTTTATTAGGATATTGATATTTTAAGTGTATGCCATATAGCGTAGTGGCACCATGGACAACTTAGTGAGGATTCTCTAAAAAAACTCTTGCAGAAAATGTATGTAATTTAGCAAGAGCTTTCCACTGTACGTTTATTCCTCATGTGTCTTATAAAACAAGCTCTGTGGACTGTATAATTTCATTTAGAGTTTTAGTCTTTTGTCTATATTACTACTTGTAGCAATAAAGGTAAAGGGGACTGAACGAGTTCCCTAATTAATACTTGCAGAATGGAGAAGTAGTCAGATTTACCCAATATTAACAAGATATACCACCAGTCCATCTCCAGGTATTTTATATTGAAAACCATGTCAGGCTCAACCCTGACAAGACCAAGTGGCTGTGGGTATTGCCCCCTCCCCATGGTCCAGTGGATTATCCAACTATATTGTTGGGGGGACAGAAATTGCTCTCCTCAGAATGGGTGCGCAACTTGGGGGTTCTCTTGGATTCACAGCTGGAATTGGATCACCATGTAGCAGCAGTGGCCAAGGGGGCCTATGCACAGGTTTGCCTGTTGCACCAGTTGCACCCCTTCCTGGACCGGGAGGTTCTTCTCACGGTCACTCACACCCTTGTCACCTCTCGTTTGGATTACTGTAATCCCCCATGCGCTCTACATGGGGCTGCCCTTGAAGAGCACTTGGAGACTTCAACTGGTCCAGAATGCAGCCGCATGAGTGATCATGGGTGTGCCTTGGCGCACCCATATAACACCTGTCCTCCATGACCTGCACTGGTTCCCAATGGTCTTCCGGGTGCAATTCAAGGTGCTAGTAACAACTTTTAAAGCCCTACATGGCGTAGGAGCAGGGTACCTTTGAGACCACCTTCTGCTACCTTTTGCCTCTGAGTGCCCAGTTAGATCCCACAGAGTTGGCCTGTTACGGGTCCCGTCAGCTAAACAATGTCGGCTGGTGGGTCCCCGAGCTAAGGCCTTGTCTGTTGTGGTGCTGGCCCTCTGGAACCAACTCCCCGTGGAGATTAGAACTACTTCCAGTTGTTGGCCTTTCGCAGAGCCACCAAGACCTGGTTCTGTAATCAGGCTTGGAATTGGTGTCCCTCCCCCTCCCCCTTTTCTGCTTTTTTTCCCTTCCCTTTTCCTTATTTTCTTGGTTGGTTGTGATTGTTGTATGGATGGTTATTAGTAATTTTTAACATATTATTGTAAAACGTATTTTATTGCTATAAGCGGCCTCATGTTCCCCTTGATACTATAGACATAAGGAGAAATGTTCTTATAGTGACAGTAATTAATCAATGGAATAGCTTGCCTTTTGTTATGAATGCTATGCCTTTTGTTTCAAAAATAGACTGGACCACCATTTGGTTGGGATAGAATAGGACTCCTGCCCTGAGCAGGTGTTTGGACTAAAAGACCTCTGAGGTCCCTCCTAGTTCTATGATTCTCTGACAGGGAAAGCTATGATGTAGGAAGCTATACCCAACTTTTTTTCTTGAATTTAGCTGGACATAGTTCAAAACTTCTAAGGCAGGGTTGGCGAACCTTTTTGGCTCCGAGTCCCAAAATGGGAGCAAGCGAGCACATGAGTGTACTTGTGTGCCAGAAACCAAAAGAGAAGATGATCTTTGATTTATTTATTTTTATTTTATTAATTACACTTTTATGCCGCCCAACTCCCAAAGGACTCTGGGTGGCTTACAACAGAGATAGCAATAGCACTTAGATTTTTTATACACTTCTTATCAGAGCTTTACAACATTGTAACCAGCATTGGACTGGGTTACCTCCAAGACTGCCTTCTGCCACCAACTGCCTTCCAGCGCTGCATGAGGTTGCACAAGGTGGGCCTTCTCCAGATACCATCGGCTAAGCAGTGTCGCATGGTGACTCCACAGAGGAGGGCCTTTTCCACAGTGGCCCCAGCTCTCTGGAATGATCTACCTCCGGAGCTCCGGAGTGTCCCTGACTTGAGACTCCTCCGCCAAGCATTGAAGACCTGGCTCTTCCGGCAGGCCAAATTAGCGTGACCCACTGCATTTTAGTAATTTTAAGGGGCCTTTCATGTTTTAATGTTTTATATCACTGTTTTAATGTTCACAGTTGTATTTATTATTGTTGTGAGCTGCCTTGAGTCCTACGTGATTGGGCAGCTTACAAATTTGAA
>JANHGC010008659.1:171443-181703 GCA_027560395.1 Boaedon fuliginosus
CCTATTGGCAGGTCTGTGTTCCTTGTGGTGTCCTCTATTGTGTGATTATGAGTCTTTGCGCCTCCTGTACTCTTCCATGAGTCTTCCAGAGAGGTACTCAATGTTATGCTTATTTTTGTCTCCTACAATAGAGACAATAAAGCCATCCCAAGAATCATCCAGGGAATTCAGCAGAACACTGATTAAGCCTTCTTTGGGTACACACTGCCACCTCTGGGTTAAATCAGCCCTCATGGCTTTAATCCTTGCCAGGTGTTCACCCATGTCCACCCCTGGCCTTAGTTTAATGTTGTAGAAGTTCCTAGATAGCCTGCTAGTAGTGCCCATGTTGTCACTATGAAAAATCTTGTAAAGTTTAATCCACACTTCCTGTGTGGTGAGTTCATCAGGGATGCTGCGTAAAGCATGGTATCCATAGAGCTTAGTAGTGTGGAGTAAGCTCTCTTGTGGAAGGCATCAATTTCAGGACCCCAGGGGAAAGGTGGAGGGTCAGTTAGCATTTCCAGTGTATTTTCTTTCATCATTACAATCTGGATTTCCTTACTCCACTCTATAAAACTTTCACCCCCCAGACATAGCTTCTTAAAGGTTGCAGGCAGGGCAGTAGAAAGGTTTTGGTTAAAAGGTGCGATTTTTCTTTTATTCCTAGGCTGAAAGGCATAGGAATTATTTATTTATTTTATTTTATTTTATCAAATTTATACCCCGCCTCTCTTCACCCCTTGCGGGGGAACTCCCTATGCCTGGTGCTGCTTGCCTGTTGACAGCCAGCTGATTTTGACAGCAGCTTGACTGCCCATGTTTGGGCAACTGGGCATGTGTGGACTTCACTCTTTGCTGGATCTCGGAGAGGTAGGACCTCTGTCTCTGGTCTCTCTGGGTAGGCCTGGCTTAGGCTTTGGGCCTGCACCCAGGGCCAGGGACCTTGAGGGGCTTGAAGAGTCTGAAGAGGAGCAGGAAGAAGAAGGCCTCACCCAGGAGTGAAGCCTCGTCGATGGAGGGTCCGGAAAGCGATCATCTTCGGAGGAGTCCGGATTGCTGTAGAAGTCAGAGGCATCATCTGGGGACCCCAGGAAGACTTCTGGAACTGGTGAGTGTCACCGCAGTTGGTTCCGGAGGGCTGCCGGGCATCGGTTCTTGCTTCCGCGGTTTGTTGTTGATTGCAGGTCCTGGGTAGAAGCCTCTGGTGTGGTGGCAGTGGGCTGCCGCACCGTTCCAAAAGATGCAAAGAAAACATCCAAAGCAGCTTGGATGGCTTGCTCAGAGGGTGTGCTGGGTCTTGGTGCCAGGTGATCCAGGGTGGTCTTTTGGACCACTGAGCTGCCAGATCAGGTTGTCGCGGCTTTTCGCTTGCTTCGGGTAGCCTTGGTTGTTTTGCACCAGGCTACTGGGGAGGCAAGCGGGGATGTTTGCTGGCTCTGCCAGGTCTCCTTGTCTGTGGGATCTGCCTGGTATATAGCTGGTTCCCACCTGGATGGACAATGGGTTGCGGCTGTCCTGGTTACTGTATGTGGTTCTGGCATTGTGGTCATGGTCATCGCCATCTTGGGGGTGGAAGTTGCTGGAAGCCATTTATTCTTTGTCCCTTTTGGCGTGAAAGCCAAAATAATAATATGGGACCCCTATAAGTATGATTGGTGTATGAATTGGTATCACTTAGGTTTTTTTACTGTTTTTACTGCTTATTGTATTTTATATTGTTGTAAGCCGCCTCCAGTTCCCCCTGACCAGGGAAGAGAGGCAAGGTATAAATCAAATAAATTAAATAAATAAATAAAAAATTAGCAGATCTCTCAGCCATCCTCAGGCTACAACTTGTTGGGGTTTGAGCGATCTTTGAGAAGCTAATAACCACACAAATACTGGAATCTAATATATAACTATTTATTTAGAATAAAGAGTATAAAGATAAAGATGTGTATTCCCTGTGTATTCCTTGAGGGTGCAGACATGCAACGTGTATGTCTGCTCAGTAGGGAACATCATCATAGAAGCAAAATATTTATTTTATTTATTTTATTCATTATTTAAACTTGTATCCCGCCTTTCTTCCCCGGTCAAGGGGAACACAGGGTGAGTGGTCCCTTATATAGGTGGGTGGTGACCCCTCCCCCTATTGGTGCTGCAGGTACAAGTACCTGGGGTGCTGCCACCTAGTGGTAGAGGCAGTAGTAGGCTAGCACCAATAGGGAACATTTTTATGTGACAGTAGCAAACAGTAGCAAAACTCCAATCAATAACAAACCACAACCACCTACCCACCAAGCCAACAACCTAAGTGATTTACTGGCTCATTCTTATTAGCAACATAGCCATCAGAGTAGGCCAATCAGGCAACACAACAATTACCATACTCTGTTATTAACTAACAGTGGTTTGCCACAAACTACATGGTCTTAAAGCAATACAGTATGTTATACAAAGTAACCAACATATCTTGGCTTATATTTTCCTGACTCAATCAGTTAGGTAACTTATCCATTCCTAACACACCCTGCCAATCCTCTGGATGCATTCCACTATAAAGCCAAATCACCTGTTGGCCTGGAAAAGGTTTCTTACCCTTGCTCTATGTTGTAAATCAGAATAAGCCTAGAGGAGGCTGAGAGATAAATCATAAGGGAAAACCTAGGAGCCAAGAACAGTCTGTGCTCTGCAGACCATCCATCCCCTCCCCCATTTCCATTCATGACCATTAGGGAATAGCAAAAAACAAGGTTATATATTTTAATTGTTTAGGAGTACATTAATTGATCAAACGTGTTTGATAATTATTATCCTCTGAAAAGACTGCTTCCTGCAAATGCTCATGAATTTTAATTCCTAATCTCAAAGTGATTCATGTCATCTAAAGCAGGATCTGAATCTGGCAGTAAACATCAAAAATGACCCACTATATTGTACCAGAATAAAGTTAACCATAATCTACTTCCTGTAAAAAGTGACAGTATTGTGCTAATGTGAGGATTAGACTATTCTTTAAGGGGTTTTTATAATGGCTGTCCAAGTATTGCTAAGAGAGTGTAAATTTTATATTTATCTGCCTTCACAAAGTAAAGCAGCCTTGAAAGCTTCACACACACTATAGTTCTCATTCCATAGTCTTAGATACATAACTGCATTGAATAACTTTCATATATGCATACATGCAATTCTATACAGTTAGTAGAAAAAAAAAGTCCTAATTATCTCAGTTTTAAAAATGTGCTAGGACAGATAGTTCTGCATCACTGTGTCAAGGTGGAATAAACTTCCAGAATCCTGCTTTAGAGATTATTATTATACCTACTATTTTAACACACTCTCTCTAATGGAGGGGGGGGAGAGAGAGATTGGGATGCTCTAGGTGCAAATGAGTGCCACTTCCAGTCACAAAATTGCAAGCCACCATTTATGGTTTGTTTTCCAAAGGCCAGGTTAGATTGTAGTGTTTATTTCTGATTGGAATAATCAATAAAGAGGATTTATTTACAATTCCCTGCCCCCTCCCCTGTCTTATGACCAGAAATATAGTTTGCACTAAATTAATGCAACACAGCATTAAAAAACAAATCAGCTATTTCGGCTGACAGCAGATGGTAGATTGAAAAAAGAAAATAGAGAACAACCAGTTTGTAATTGAGTGTTTGTGTAATATGGAGACAAAAGCATACAGTATGTCTGGCTACGTATGGTCACTCTACAGCAATTTTCTTATAGGACCATTGATCGCATTGTGTAACAATCAATGCAAATGAGATCCTATGCAATTTGTCAAACTTGGCACCCTGACATTCCACCTGTGCTTAAATTGTTCTAAACCCATAAATAGATTGATTATCGTCAGAGTTGACTAAAGCCAAAAGGTTTATAGAAACAGAAAGAGTCAGGAGAAAATATGCCTAGCATAATTCTTATTTTCATTGCTAATATTTGGAAAATACTTCAAAATAATTGGGGAGATGGTGCAAGGAAATTGACTGATTCAATGCAAATCCTGCATGGTTGCCTGGGCAACACCAGAATGCCTTCCTGCCTTCCGTTGCTGACTCTGCAGCAAAGAAAAGATCATTTGACTATGCCGGGACAATGGCAGATATGAACCTAGTTAGAAGCTGCAAGGGAAATAGCATCTCATAACTACCCCTGAATGTTCAGCTGCCGTTTGTTTTATTATTCTTGGAGAGAGAGAAAGAAAGGCTGCCTGGCTAGGCCAATGCTACATTTGTCAACCTTGGCAGCTTTAAGAGGCATGGGGAATTCTGGGAGTTGAAGTCCACGCCTCTTAAAGCTGTCAAGGTTAAGAAACACTGGCCTAATGTGTGCAGATGAGGGCAAAGATTCTGTGTTTGAAACCAATTAATTACTTCCCCTACAAATAATACTGAAGCAACCTTTTTTTTTTAATTGGATGGATGCAGTTCAACCCCCCACCCCCAGCATGTTTTCCCACTGCTGTGGCTCTCAGTACATTTATGTGTTTAATCCAGATGGATTTTCTGTTCTTCTGGCATATCATTCTTTGAAACCCAGATGTCAGAGCTCCAGGCAGTTGTTTAACAGATTGTCTTTTGCTTCTCTGCCTAAGAAGATCATGTAATTTGCTCTATCTTCTTTTTTTTTTTCTTTCACATTTGTGGGCATATTTAACTAAGACAGGCATGCAGGTTAATTAATACCACCCGCAAATCAATGAATAAATAATATTAAAAAAATAACAGGCTTTCAAAATGCAGGTCTTGGACTCAGGTTCATATAAAAATCTGGAATGGACACTTATTGTCATCCCTGTCCTGTCCTGTTCCTATCTACCTCATCATCTTTTCTTGAAAAAAAACCTCAAGAAGGTAAATGTGGGAATACAAGGTTGCATCTTCCCAACCTCCCTGTGAGGTAACTGATGGAGAATGGGCTTATTCCTCGCAGTATGGTTGAACAAGGAACTAATTTTTTCCATTCAACATTGCTTTTGTATAACCTTAAAATGTTATACCACTCATCTTCTAAAGAACTGTGATGTTTCATTGCTTCCCTCCAGTAACTCTATGAAGTCTATTATGCTAAGAGGTCAAGGCTGGGTGACTCAAGTTCACTCAATAAAAATTTTCATTAATTTGGAGGAACTGATTCAAGTCTCTTATGATTCCAAGCAGGGAGAGAAAATCTTTCTGTAGGTTTTTTTTCCTTTGACCTGGAGGGGAAAAAAATGTCAACTTCAAAAGTTAGCCAACTAGAAATTTGTGCCACAAAATGGAGGACTTTGGGACTTGGCAAGCTTTAACTCCATCTGACTAGTTTAGAGTCTACCGTCTGGCCATTTTAGTCCTAGCCAGGCTCTACTGGCAGTCAGACAAACACCTATAGCTTGCAAAGAACTGGTGTCATCCATTTTGTTACTCGGCTAACTTTTGGAGATTTCCTCCCCCCCCCCACCGCCCCAAGTTCAAGGGGAAAAGCAGCAGAAAGATTTTCTCACCTTGTTTGCTTGGCTCCTCTACTCTTTAGCCTGGAGTCAAGGTAAGGGATAAAGATTAGACAGTAGAGGGGGAAGAGTTTAGTTTTAGCACCCAATTGGGTGGGGTGGGGGAAATCAATAACTCTGCCCTTCCCAGCTTTTTGTTGTTATTGTTGTTGTTTTGTTTGTTGAACAAATGTGGTTTCAGGGCGAGAGAGAGAGGAGAAAAAAGTGTTTAGAAGCTCATCCTGAAGCTGTCACCTTTTATGCAGGGCTGGCAGGAAAGCTTTGCAGCCTCCCAATGGCCAGCTGATGGGCGACCAGCTGATTGGCGCGGAAAAGCTCTGAAAGGCTTTTATTTTGCCCCAGAAAGGCAGGGTTCCCTTGGCAGGAGGAAGGGGCAGAATTAGAAAAGAATTACGTACCCAGCGTTTTCCTTCCCTTGTTTCTCACGGGCGAGACAGTCATCTGTGCTGTGGCTGGCATGCAAGGCATTCAAGGGACGGGAAATGGAGCATGGGGTATCTCAGGGTGAGGGAGGCCTCAGGAGGC
The DNA here is from genome assembly GCA_027560395.1 of Boaedon fuliginosus. NCBI lineage: Eukaryota > Metazoa > Chordata > Lepidosauria > Squamata > Lamprophiidae > Boaedon > Boaedon fuliginosus. The sequence goes on from JANHGC010008659.1 coordinate 177,430, forward strand.
CTGAAGCAGGTGGGTTTGTGCCTGCACTAGGCCTCCCAGGATCTCCCCACCCGAGCTCCACTTAATGACCCATGCATTCATTTAACGCACGGGTGTGAAACTCGATCACGTCACGTGATGCATCACAATGTTTTTTGCCTTTGTGGAGCCGGGGTGGGCGTGGCCTGCGTGTGACCCATCCGGCCTCTGGGCCATCAGTATGACAAGCCTGGTTTAACAAATGCACTGGAGAAATCAGGGGTGGCTGGTTATTACTTGAGGCAGTTCATTTAATATTGTCTCAAATTCCGACCCTAATCGGCAGGTTTCATTACAGTTGTAACTAGAGGACTACAACCATGTATGTACTCATGGTTGAACTGTGGAGCCCTTGCTCTTTGAGGTTGGTCTTCAAACAAACAAACAAGCTCAGAGAGCACCAAAGATTACAGACAAGATTAACAATATCTCACAGGAACACCTAACCTGCTTTACAGCCAGGTCTTAAGGGACTTCTGAAAGGTTATCATGGATGAAGCCAATCTTATCTTGGAAGGGAATGATGTTCCAAAGGGCAGGTGCAATGACAGAAAAGGTTTAAGGCCTTGTGTAAGAAAGATATTTCCTGGCAAAGCACTGAAAACTATGTGATATTTCAACTGGTATCCTTCCAGATTTAGAAAAGCCTAGATTAGAACTAAACACTGGTATCTGATTCAGGAAGCTTTCAGTATTAGCCTTGGGAGAAGGATGTATTTCCTGGAGGTACATAATAACAAGCGTTTCTTGTTTATAGCAAGTAGTGACTTTTATCTAAACTTTAAAATTAAATGGTAGACATTCTCAAATTAGCATAAGAGATGCATAATTTAATGACATCTACCTTAACTGATATCTTGTTCTTCTTTTAAAAATGTACTCTTTCATAGACAATATTTCTAGCATAATATTTTTAAGAGAATGAAAAGAACAACATCTAGACAAAAATAAAATCCATTAAGAGATGGAGAGGACTCTGGGGGATCATATTTTCCCGATTTCATCTCCTTAGGTTGCACAATTGAAGAAAAAATTGTGCTGACTTTGGTGGGAAATGAAAGAAAATAAAGGAATTAAGCTTACAGTGTGTTTAATGCAACTATAAATTTAAAATATACCTCTCAAACAATGCCCCAAACATGGCCCCAATATTGCCTCCCACCTTTCTCTGATTTCTTGAGTTTACTGCCAAACCTGTTTCGATCTTCAGGAACTTAAAAAATAAAGCAGCAATAACAATGAAATATGTTCTCTTCTGCAGCTATAAAAATCGCCCTTCCTTGTTCTAACCACTACCAGTTTTTAAAAGCCAAGGAATGTGATTGTACGAACTGCTTAGGTAATGCTGCCAAAGAGCTTGAAACATTTTCTAGGACAAATATTTTTATTTAAATCCTATCTTCCCAGTGTAAAACTTAATAAATAAACCTGACCAACGACAAAGCTTTGGACCCTCCTTAGATAGAATCCTCATTCTCTTTTCTAATTTGTTACAGGAAATATATAGCCTAAGATCAGGACAATATGGCACTTCTATTTGTCTAAAAATGTATACCGGTGTTTACATTGTATACAAATGTATACCTCACCACAAAAGCGGCTCCTCCAACTTCAGTAGATAGTCCTCGACTTACAACTGTTCATTTAGTGACCATTGAAAAAAGTGACATGACCATTTTTCACACTTATGACCATTTGCAGCATCCTTGTCACGCGATCAAAATTGAGATGCTTGGCAACTGACTCATATTTAAGATGGTCGCAATGTCCCCGGGTCATGTGATCCCCTTTTGTGACCTTCTGACGAACAACTGTCTCACTTAGCAACATGAATTCTGGGCTCAATTGTGGTCGTAAATCAAGGACTACCTATACTACAAATTTGCCTACAGATATACAAACTTGACTCTTGATGACTGTTTAGGTGGATGTGAGCACTGAATTCACTGATGTTTACTAACCAGTGTACAGAAGATGCATTGGCATTGTGCTATTGTTGTCATCTGCTCCACAGGATACTCCCCAAGGCAGAGTTTACACAACACAAGAGGATCAAGCACCAAGTCCCAAGTAGGTCTGTATCTGGCTGTAGTCATTGCAGAATAATCTGAAAAGGAAGAGTATATCAATTTTTAAAAAACTGTCAAAATTTCACATTTCCTTTATTCTGAATATGGTAAAGTGTTGTCCAAACCATTTTTCAAGCAGACATGAGCAGCATGAAGGTCATAGATAACCCTGTCAACTTCCTTTTATTTGTCACTCGACTTTGTACTGCCAAGATAATAGCCCTTTAAAAAAAAAGGCAAAGTATACTTTGATAAATTTAACACACATATTTTATTATTCCCTATCATTCCCAAAATTTAATTGTTGCTGTTGATGTCAGTCTGTGGGCTTTGGTCTGGGCCTGTCCTACAGAATGACTAATTTTATTCAACACTAGAAAAGCTGGATCAAATGAATAAATTGCCCTAAATATATCCATTCACAAATCAATGGATGAAGTCAAGAGAAAACCTATTTGTTGCTTACTCTAAATGCCAGTTTGGTACCCTGGTTGTGCATCTCAAGTGTTCTAACCAATCTGAATATTAATCACATCCATCACAACACCATCAAGCCCATCAATATTTCTGTTTTAAATAGCATTTTTAATGTAAGCATCCAAAGAAGTTCTAATGGCTTTTTTCTTATCACTACTGATTGTAGGCAGAAGCCTTCAAGCATTATACAATTACGTTTGTGATTCCTCTACTTGCTAAGAAAACAAGAACTATTATTCAATTCTTGGCCACCAAGAGGTATGGGCTTGTTTTTTTCATTACCATTGGCAACAACTAGATAGAAAACAAGAAATGAAAGGAGGGGAAAGGTCAAGAAATCTTATTTTCTGGGGGTGTTGTGTGGCTCATTTCTTCTTGAATTTTGTTCCAAAGAAAAAAGGAAATAAAAAGTAATTGAACAGATAGTAGTTTTCACTTGAAAATCCACTGTGATTATGTGAAGTTCTACAAAAGTGTGTTGTTTGTACAGGAAGGAGGAGAGGGAGAGGGAAGGAAGAGAGGAAGAGGGAATAATTATATGTATATTAAACCACAAATTCTTAGTTCTTTCCTTCTCCTACTCCATAGTTGTAGGGCTTGGGATAATCTTGAGTTTGAGTTAAGGAGACACTACAGTGACAGCAACTATAGCAAGGATAACCATGATAGAAATAAAGTAGATTTGGTGCTTTAAATGGAATATTGTGTACATTTATTTGTCTTCTGTTCTTTCTTGACCTTATCCCTTTCCATTTTACCACATTTCTTAAGTAATCCATTCCTACTGCACTTCACTGTATTTGTATATGTTTTTTTTTCAACTATCATTCATTCTAGGCAACAGACCATGTTCTATCTACAACTTCTCTTCCAAAATCTGAAGGTCTTAAAATGTTCCTATTTCCTCTTATAGCGAGATTATGTTTTCTAAACAGGTCCTCGTTTTTTCAACATTATGAAACCCCACATGTAAAATACATGTTGGTATTACAAAATCATATTGGAAACTGCAAACGTGAGAAAAGTGTTTCATCCATTTCCACTCAAATAATTACCTTACATCAGAGGGTGAGTTACTGTAGTATTACCCAGTATGGTATGCTTATTAATGCTGAAGTAGATATGGTAAAACTCAAATCGATTTCCCATTGAGTCACTCAGATTAGTGGGCAACTTTCCCCTTGAAAAACACTGATACGGAGGACAGATCACCAACTAACAAGTCTTATATTACAGAAATATAGGGCCTGAAAGACTGCTAGGCCATCCCACTGCTGGGCAAGAACCTCAGATCATCCTAGATTTTTTTTTTTTATAAAACCCTCCTGTGATGGAGTACCCATGGCTTCAAGAGGCTGGTTGTTCCATGGCTTAATAGTTATGACAATCAGGAAATTCCTTATTTTAAATTCGGATCTCTCTCTGTTAAGTTTCTATCCATTGGTTCTTTTTCTAGCCTTGGCCACGATAGAGAATAAATCCACACCTGTTTCCCTATGACAGGGGTCCTCAACCCCAGGTTCGTAGACTGGCATCGGGCCGTGTGCAGCATGCCAGCAACCGGGCCACACAAACAAGTGAAACCCCATCCGCAGCTTGCAACCAGCATACAAAACCATGCCCCCTCTGGTCCACCAAAAAGCATCTCTCCATGTAACCAGTCCGTGGTGCCCAAAAGGTTGCCCACCACGGCTTTATGACATTCCCTCA
>JANHGC010008659.1:211440-224421 GCA_027560395.1 Boaedon fuliginosus
TGTGCAATACGATGGGAGTTCCAGTACCTTTTTTTTTTTAGTTCCGGTACCTTTTTTTTTAGAAAAAAAGCACTGGTTACAAGAGATGGCTGTGATGCATTCTCAGCACGAGGAAAGTTTGATGTCCACAGTAGCAGGGTAGGAGAGTTAAAGAACTGTTGATTAAAATAACTATGATTAGGCTGATGTGCTGATGTGCTCATGAGCAAAGCTTTGGTCCCAGGTTTCTGGGACGGTACAGGCCTAGTTGAGTTCCCTAGTTGAGTTCCCAATAGCAGTAACAATACCACTTAGACTTATATACCTCTTTATAGTGCTTTACAGCCCTCTCTAAGAGGTTTACAGAGTCAGCATATTGCCCCCAGTCATCTGAGTTCTCATTTTACCAACCTCAGAAGGATGGAAGGCTGAGCCGTTTAAGATCGAACTGCTGGCAGTCGGCAGTCAGGAGAATTAGCCTGCAATACTGCATTCTAACCACCGCTTCCTCACGGCTCCATACTTGAAACCTGCAAAAAGGGAAGCTTTGGTTGACAGGATACAGCTTCTATTCTTTTCCCAATAATCCTGGAGTTGATATACCTCGTATTGTATCAGCTGGCAGCCTCCCTGAATTTACTGGAGACTGCCTGCCTCTCTCGGCCATCTGCATTCCAGATTGCTGTCACAAGGGAACGGGAAAGGCAAGCAGGCAAAAAACATCTCAGAAATCTGTTCGTTTGGATGGACTCTCTTCCTTTTACACAGTAACATCACCAACAGAAGCCCCCTGGGGAAAAGCCTAGAAATGTATTTGTCTTAAAATATTAAAGAAAGAAAGATTGCTAGAAATATTTACAGCAATCCCAATTGCCAGTGGCAGATAAAATCAGCCGCTTGAGATTTCTCATCTCTCAACATATATGTGAGTGTGTGTATGTATAGCTGCCAAACACCACACCCTAAAAAAAGGGCAGCATCAGGACAAAAAGAATTATATTAATTTAATAACTGCAGATAAAAAATAAAATATATCACTTAGAACAGTACAGTAATTGTACATACTAACCATTTTTTTATCTACATGGAAATGTCTTAGTTCACACTGATACCCCCTTCTCTTCTTCCAAAAGAAACAGGCAAAAGAAAAAGCATTATTTATTTAAATTTTTTACACCTGCCCATTCTAGCACAGGTAGTCCTTGACTTACAACCACCATTGAGTTTGGAATTATAGCTGTAGGTTGCACCCGTCATTAAGCAGGATAGCACATAACTTTGCCACCTTTTTTGTGGTGGTTGTTAAGTGTTGATTTCCAGTAAAACCAAACAAAAAAACAGTCACAGTCATGTGACCAGGGTACATTGCAAACGGACATGAATGCTAAGTACCCAAAATGTCATCAGATGATTATTGCGGGTGGGGGTCAGCTATGAGAACTCCAACACTAGGTCATAAGTAGTTCTGGAGAAGTCCACTGCAACTTCAAACAGTCGCTAAGCAACTGATTGTAAATCGAGGAATACCTGTAGATTCTGATGTGGGGGAAAGAGAAGTAAAGAAAAATAAGAAATGCTGTTTTCAGAGACAGACAGTCATAATTCACTAAATAAGCAGCTCCTCTGAATTGTAGCCCATTCTTCCAGAGCATTGATGGCATACCGTTTTCTCCATCTTGTATTCCAGCGATAAAGCTTCCCCTCCTCTGGAAACTTCAATTAGTGCTGCCAGGCAAACAACCACGTCACATTGCAAATCGTGAGTGGGGAATAACACTTTTAGAACTTACATTACAAGGGGAGCTTTGTGGTGCAATTATATTATCAAGCAATTACATGCACACTGTATATTATCAGCACAGCAATGTTTACTCTGCTCCCTATTTGGTATATATAATTCTATTTACAGTGCCTTAATTTACAATTGCTTCCAATGTTTGTAAGCCATCTGGGGAGGGTTATTATCCTGAAAGGTATGACATAAATAACTGTCACTAATAAATGATACAAATAATTGTCACTAATAAATGATATAAACAACCATCACTAATAAATGATATAAATAATATTCAAGGAGAGAGTTTTGTGTAGTAGTTAAGGTACCGGGCTAAAAACTGGGAGATTGTGATTTGTCATTTTAAGTCTGAAGCCAGCTGGATGACCTTGGGCCAGTCACTCCTCTTCAGCCCTAGAATGGAAGCAGTGGCAAACCACTTCTGAAAAATCTTGCTAATAAAACCGCAGGGGCTTGGCCAGGAGTCACCCAGAGACAAATAATACTCAGTCAAGGAGAACTTAGGAAAAGGCACAACACAGAGGCCACCTGGACACCCGCACATCAAACCTACCTGGGCTGATTGCAACGTGGACTGCAAGAGCACTACCTCCTTTGTATGGCTTGTTTGGGCAACATGAGTGACTCTGGAAATTAAGATGTGCAAGAAAGAAAGAAAAAAGCACTGATGAGGACACTCTTTCTGTATTCCAGAGGTGGGAAACTATGGTCCCTTTATGACTTGTGGACTTCAGCTCCCAGAATTCTGGGAGTTGAAGTCCACAAGTCATAAAGGGTCCATAGTTCCCCAGCCCTGCTGTATACAAATGTAGCCTTGAAGGGACTGAAAGCTGAACAGCTTGGCCTTCTTGCTTTCCCTTACAAAGCACTAGGCCAAGCCTTTCCCTCTTTTTGAATAATGATTCTCAAATTACGCTGTCCCCCGTTGTGCGCTAATGCTGAATCACAGGCAACTCTCAGAAGACATTCAAGTGCCAGGAACCAAGACATGAATAGGTCAAATAACGACAGCTTGGGAACAGAGCAGATTATATTGGGGCCGATGCCAAAACTAAAAAAGGGGGATTTATCTAAGATTTTTTATGACCAGGCCAAATAAGTTACTATTCCTCAGTCAAATTTCCAGCCTCTTGCAGCTTGGCCAGTCTGGGAATGCCCATGAAGGGCAGGGTCTGTGCGTGGCCTGAAAGAAATTCATTTTCCTGGGAAAAGTAATTCACATTACAACTCTGAGGCTTACCACACGAGTTTGTTTACACAGAGCCAAGAATTTCTGGATCGAATCCCGATAGTTCCTGGCACTGTGATTATAAAGGACAATCCAGCAGAGCAGTCTAACCAAAGTTTTCCAAATCCATACACTGAAGAAGAACCAGAATCTTCTGACTAAAAAAAAATTAAAATCCATTGGCCGATGCCTTGCATTAAAAAAATAATCAAATACATATATATATTGTTGCAGCCAAGTAATGAAGAGAAGCAGTGGCATCAGCAGAAACCAAGGTGATGACAAATCTATATCATCACATAAATGCCCCATTTATAGATTTGTAAGACATCATCAAATATTTCTTCATTTGCTCCCACACGCTTTCTCAACACCCCTGGAGAAGAAAACTGGAAAAGGGACTACACATGCATCTTGTAAGACTGGTTCAACCATATATATTCAGCATTTAGTAGCTCAAACATTATTACTTTTTAAATTTTTAAATATTTAAATAATTTTTTAAAATTTTTTAAATTAAATTATTACTTCTATCAGCCTTTTCCAATCTTGATACCTTTCAGTGGGGAATTCTAAGAGTTAAACCTTGAAGGAGCCCCATTTGAAGCGGCTTCAAGGTACCAGAATCCAATTGTGGAAGGCAAGAAAGTCTGATCATCACTAATGTTAAGTCCTTAACTTACAGCCATATTTGGGACCAGAATTTCTATTACTAAACAAGGTGGTTGCTAAGTGGGTTGCATCTGATTTTATGACTTTTTGCCATGGTTGTTAAGCGAATCATGCAGCCATTAAGAGAATCAGGGTTCCCCCCATGGACTTTGCTTGTTAAAAGCCAGCTGGGAAGGTTGCAAATGGCGACCACAGGACCCTGGGACCTTGCAACAGTTGTAAATACTTGCCACTTGTCAAGTGCCTGAATTTAGATTGTGTGACCTTGACGATGCTCTAATGGCTCTAAGTGTGAGGACTGATTATAAGTCACTTGTTTCAGTGCCGTTGTAACTTCAAGCTACTGCTAAATGAATGGCTAAGTCAAGGACTGACAGCTGATTTTCAATGGAATGAGGCCACAGAATTAGCAGCCATCTTACCAGAGATTGAAAGAAAAATTAAGAGATGCACGTAAATGACGTGTGGAACAAACTTTATATGAGAATTTTCCAAGAAGCTCCAGCACATGTAACATTTATAAAGCTGGAGCAAAGACAAAATGCAAAAACCACAGTTTTGGAAAATAGCTTTCTGTTTGTGGCTCATACCCTCCTATGTTTCCAAAGCTGTGCCATCTGGTCCTTGTTCCCAAATATGGTTTAATTTTTAAAGTTCAAATCAGGATGGGGTTCTCATTTCCCAAAAGTCCAGGCCTGAAAAGGTTGCAACATTCTGATATCACTCCTCAAAACTCAGTAGAGTTGCTAATGTCGCCGCCTTTTCCTTCCTTTAAAATCCTTTGTAGAGAACAGCACAGGGATTATATAAGGAAACAAATCTTATGCGAGGCAAACATTTGTGATGTTTAATGGTATAGTGATGCCATTTGTGGTTGTTGTTGTTCTAAAGACGCCCAGAACTAACTGCACCAAAGAACCTAAATAGAAAAAAAAGCCTGTTTATATTCCTATTTTAATAAATATTGAGAATTATACTACAGTTTTCTGTACTGCAGGATCTGACAAGGAATCCTATTTGAAGCACTTATTTTAGGACAATCAAGAACATCTTAGATACATGGTAGTGCAAAGTATTATTTGAAAAGGTACTTCAAAGTATTCCCTTGTAAAGGAAAAAGCCCCAAACCGCCAGAAGATACAAAATTTATTCCGCTTGGAACAATATAGCAGCACTAGTAAAACAGTACATCAGTGTATTCAGGAGCATAAATCTGCCCTCCCTCCTGCGTTGCAGAGTCTGGCCTTCGCACATAATAATCAATCTGGAAGCACAGATAGCTGAAACCAAGATAGATGGTTGTTTTATATCACACGGAATTGAATTCAGCTCATAGAGCAATCTGAGACAAATGGATAATCAGTTGCAAAATTAAAAATAAAAAAAGGTACAACATAAACCTCAAACAAATTTCCCTCTTCAGAACTCAAAGGAAGAGGGAAGCTATCTGCAAGCTTACGCTGCAAAGTAGGATTCCTCCTCAGCCTCTTTAACACACTGCTAACACGCAGGGAATTCTTACTCCTTCGTTTGCATAACTGACCCAGACAGCTGTAAGTTACTACCACCAGCAGTTTTCACCCTGGGGGCAGACATGGAGAGTCAGCCTTCACGAGGGACATTTTTCTCTTTCTCTTAAAGTCGGGTCGAAGCCTTTCGACCTTTCTAATGGAAACAAGAGGACATCTGGTGACATGATGATGTCACTGGAAGGACACGGCCGTTTGGGGGGGACGAACAGGTGAAAACGGGAAAGCAGCACGACTTTGAGAGGCAAAGAATTCCCATCCCAATACTAAGCATCCTCCAAGCCTTAAACAAGAAAAAGAACCCATACAGATAGTCCTCCATTTACAACCATATTTGAGCCCTGAATTATGGCTGCAAGTCATGTTGGTCGTTATCACGTGACCATGCCCGATTTTACGACTTCTGTGGCGGTGGTTCAACAAATCACTGTGGTCATTAAGCAAATCCACGGTCGTTAGGAGAAGGCCACGGTCATTAAACAAACCCATTGCCTGGAAATTCACTTTGCTGGAAATGGGAAGTAAATGTCAGTTTCCAGCAAAATACATCATAAATCACGGACATATAACCGTGGCACGCTGCAAATGGCCTTGAAGGCAGGCCAAATTCCAAGCACCGAAAATGCAATCATCAGACCATGTTGGGGGGGGGGGTGCATTGGAAGTTTGAATTTGAATCGTAAGTACCTTTGTTTGGGTCCATTGTAATTTCGAACAGTAATTTCTAAATGACTAGTGGCACATCAAGAACAGCCTGTGTTGGTGTTTTTCATAATCTTAACCATAGGTGAAAAATACAGGTGGCCCACTCACAAGGATTTTTTTGATGTTAATTCCATCCTTAATTCTGACTTCAGGGGAAAAAATAATAATAACCACTGAACATTAGTAGTTCTGCAGCCAGGTTTTCAACAGTGGGATCTCAAAAGGCCTGAACCACAGTAGTCTGTGCCCTATCCATCATCCCTGTCCCAAAGTATTTTAAATCACACATGCATCCCAATGTTAATGTTGATCTGAACACACCTGGAGTCTTAGCAATATTATGGCAAAGTGTTCTCTTTTTAATGAGATTCTCCAGATAGCACTGACCAGCCTGCCCTAAACTTGGTCTGCTTCTGCCATACCCTTTCAAGGAGCAGCAATCTCTTTCTCCTTTCCCACTGGGGTGTGTGTGTGCAATAAACACAGAATGTAAAAAACAACCACAACAGTATAGTCACCATATAGTTTTAACTTAAACATTCTAAGATCTAAGGTGAAGCTCTATACAGAAGAACACCTGAAACATGTGTGGTGTTCTTCTGTATACAGTGTGGTGTTCCTCTGTGGAGAAACCTTGGCCCTATCCCTCCGTCTCATTTTTCTTACTCATTCCTTTGTTCCTCATTGGGTTGCTGCTGGTGTATTTATGTGTGGGGAAGCGAGTGCTAGATATTTGCACTGAAGAGCTTCTCATACAATTTGCCATCTGAGGTTTTTGGTTGTTTTTTTTTTACTCCAGCTCACAATTCTCAACATTTTATGTCAGCAGTTTCAATGTAATTAGATGGCCAGATGTGGTCCCAACATGGAACTTCATTATGGAGACACATACTTGAGAGGATGTGAGGGCCTCTTGCCATTCAAAAGTACAAAGTGTGCATTTGTGGGTTAGTGCACTAAATCTGAAGATATAATTTACCAAGCCCACAGTCCCACTTTGAAATAAAAAAGGGGGGAGGGATAAATTATACACTATAAATAGTTAGTGAATCAGCAGCCATGTGAAGAGCAATTATTGAGGGTTTTTTTTTTCCAACTAAGATTGCTAACTTTTTTTCCTGGCGGACTCCTGTGCCCTCACCGCCTACCTGGCATGCAGAAATGAAGCAGATGGAGCTTCATCCATAGGTTTGCTCCCATGCCTAAAACCTGGGGGGGGACGGGGACGGACGTGCCTTTCAGGCAGCTGTTAAAAGCAAAGGAATCTGCCAAAAAGGACTGGACGTTCTTCTATCAGATTACAGGATGTCTTCTATCTAAGAATTGTTTCATCTCCCACACTGCAATGTATAAATAGTAGTAATCTCTGTATCTCAAAAGAGCCCAGGCAATTCTCTACAGTTTCCTTCTTGCAGAGATTTAGCTCTATTGTGCTGTAAATATTTCCAGCAGTGCTCCTTCACATTTGTAACAAAGGAAAAGGAAGAAATCTAACTACTTTTAGCAGCAAAATGGGAAAATGGTTCCTACATAATAAGCCTATGACTTAGTGCTGCTAAGAGAACAGCGGAGAAATGGAGGAAGAATGTTTAAAGAACATTAAGGCTCCAAACTCCAAATGAGAGAACCATAGAGTTAAAAGATATACGTTTGTTGGAATAAAAGAGAGTCTTATAATAAAACTAGATTTTTAAAAACAGCTTGGGGTAACCCAAAACATTGATCAAATGCAAGCTATATATACTGTAAACCAAGGTGAAAAAAGGCCCAAAGGGAGGGTGGTGAATTAAATGACAAGAAATCATCCCACTTTAACTACCAGCCAGACACATTTCTGAATGTCACTTTCATTCATCTACGACAGAGGCCCCCAACCTTTTGGGCACCAGGGACCGGTTCCATGGAGAAAAGTTTTTCTGAAGACCGGAGGGGGCGTGGTTTCCATCCTGCCTGCATCTCGCAGATGGGGCTTCGCTTATTCCCATCGACTGGTTTGCTGGCATGCCATGGACCAGGATGGGTCCACACACCAGGAAGGGGGGCGGAGGGGTTGGGGGACCCCTGATCTAAGGTAAGAAATCTACATTTGCACAAGGAACAGACTGCTGTTCTGGGTCACATGCAAAGTCAAGAGCTTTCTGCTAAGGAGGAAAAGATTTTGCCTTTGAAAAGAATCCCAGGAGAAAAGGAACCAGCTGAGGTTGGGAAAAGGAAAGGAATCTCTTTAGTCTCTGTTAAAAATAAAGAGCCAGTAAAAAACTGGATGGAGAAGCTTGGGGGGAAATGCTCCTGAAAGGAAGTAGGAACTCTACTTGCAGGCATCAAGCCTTTCTACAACACAGGTAACATTTTTTAGATGAGCTAGAAATAATGCATAATGTTGCTTCCTTGCTATTGATCCTGTCCAAGCCATCTTTCTATGCAAACTGGCACCTTTTCGTGTCAGAGATGTTTTTATATTAGTGGCAGATCTATCGTTCTCTGAACTACTAAGAGTTTAATGTCCTCCGGTCTATTCTTTTTAATTAGATATTCTTTTCGGATATCTGTGTTTTGTACCGTTCTGTATTCTTATCCCCTGTAACACACCCAACTATTAAAGGTTAAAAAGGAGCCACCATACTCTCCCTTTTCCTATTTTTGTTTTAAATGAAGTTTGATTCTCTTTATTCTTTGTGATAGTGGTCTCATCCTACATGGGAGAAGGGGTTGGTTTTCATAATCACGTGCTTCAATGCTACAAGGCCAGAAAATGCTTCTCCTACAAGAATTTTCTTTTTATTATCCTCCCCCTTTTTTTAAGCTAAGAAACACATACTGTGAGGGCTAGAGTGGTAAAGGGATGACATCAGGTAAAGACATACCTAGAAAAATAGATAGTGGCAGCACTAATGCTGCACCCAAAGCTGGCAGTACAGCTACAGAGGGTAGAGAGCTTCTGGGAGGCGAGAGACCACCAGCCTTTCACACTATGGTTTGATTTTGCCAGTGCAAGGAGTAATACTGCAGTAATACTGGCAAATGCAGATTAAAGGGCAATTAATCAACCTCTCTCGCCTCCCAGAAGCTCTCTACCCTCTGTAGCCCAGAGTCCTTCGGGAATTGGGCGGCATAAAAATGTAATAAATAAATAAATAAATATCATTGTTGTATTATTTTGGTTGTTGTATGTTTGTTTTTATATATTTATGTTGTTATATTTCACCAAATGAAAAAAGCATTTAAAAGCAAAGGTTGTGTTCTTCAGGATAAGCCATTCAACTAACAGTACAACATTATGCAAGTTTACTTAGTAACACGTCTCTTTCATTTCCATGAAATTGATCCCCAAGAAAGTTTGTTTAAGGTTGAAGCCTAGTTTACCAAGCATAGCTACTCAGACATTAAGCCTCCAAGTCTCATGTAGTTCAAACATGAAGTAATATGTAGACTTTACTCCAGCATACAGTTAGCATATTTAGCCTCACTTAAATCACAGACTGTCAGTTCCCGGTGCCATTTAAAACATACTTTTCTCTCTCAAATTTGGTCTTGTGATTCTTACCACTGAACATTTCATGTGAAGAAACCTACATAACCCAAACTGCAGGCTCAGCACTGATACCATAAAAGCATAACATAGGATGGATTTTTTTTTTAGACGTTCCCTTCTTAACTATCTCCTTCCAGTTTCTCTGCAGCCAACCATGAGTATCTCCTTTGCTAGATTTGAGTGGGTTTCTGCAGGCTGTTTCAGCAATGCTGCCTTTAAAATATGTATGAGCCTATTCATGCTGAAGAATTAGAGGGACTAGAAGTGTTAATCTTTGCATAAGAGGACCCATGGTTTTCAAAGAACATTGAAAATGTTTAATAGCCAGGAAGGAACAGGATATAGTGTACAGTTCCTCCCAAGATTCTTTCTAGGCTAAGTTTAGATTCTTATCATCTTCAACCATCATTGCAGGAACAAGCTGGGCAATCACCACCCAGTTAATTCAAATAACTGATAGACAAAAGTGGGAGGGGAAGAGATTCTAACTTAACCATCTTCCCCCTATTATCACAATTTTTTTTAAAAGAATTTATAAGAAGGAAAGAAAAAAAGATGAGAAAATATCCTCCCAAAGCACATATGATTTCACAGAACCAGAGTCACACCTCTTTAAAGAGGCTTTGGCATAAATCAAACTCCGATAGTGGAATCTATTTATGAATCCAGACAACTTTTACTAAATGACTCCTCCTTATAGAGCCATGTAGGCTGGTCATTTTCCTTTCTCCACCCCTTCAACTTGTCTTGCCAAAAACTGACAGCTGCTTCAGCCACTACAACTGAAGATGTCTAGTGGGAGAGAGCCTTCCTGGGGATCCATGCTCACCTTTATTTCATCCATCCACCCACCCGTCCACACCCACTCCAAGCTCTCCTTTAACCAAAGGTCAGGGAATAGGAACTGGTGGCTGTGGTTATTCTTAAATAACAACTCTGAACAGTACACCAATATGATCAACGTGAAGGATAGTGGCAGAGGATCTGGAGCAGTGCTTTTCAGCCTTAGCAATAAAAGTCAAAACCTCCACTTCCTCCATCAGTATGAACTGGAAGGACTTGGTTTTTCTTATTTCTGCGTATTAAGAAATTGCTTACATAACTAAGATTGAAGGTTATACTTCTGCAATTTGGTGCCTTCTAGATATATTAAGCAACACCAGGAAATATGAACGACATTAGCAAGTCAGGAAATCTACAACAGGAGGTTTCCTTCCATTATAACTCGTACTCCAATCTCAATGTCTTGAAAGCTAATTATTATTTTTTCTTTCTATTCCATTAGCCCTCCCCAAACAATCAAGTATAGCCACGATTTATCAAACCTAGTATCTTTTTTTCTCCCCACAGAAAATCTATTGGTAGAGAAGGTTAAGTTAGGAGGTTGCTCTTGCTGATTCTTCCCAGCAAAGAGGTGCCCAAACAGTCCAAGAATTAAAGTAAAGGAGGCTGTAGATGCTGGCAGCTGTATGCTCCATCCTCATGTTGTCTCTACTCACCTCCATTGCTCATTCTAAAAATGGGTTGAAAAATATTTGATTTTAAAAAACATGATATTAGGTTGGCAGCCAAATGGAGTTATGCCATTAATTGCAAGAAATAAGGTCCAAAATTGCATTAGTGTCTATGTGTACATACGTGCTAATACAAATAGTCCTCACTTAACAACTCTCCTGTTTAGCAACCATTTAAGTTACAACAGTGCTGAAAAAGTAAATTTAAAACTCACATTTACAACCATCACAGGGGCCCCAAAGTTAGTGAGATTCAGGCCCTTCACAACTGGCACACATTTGGACCATCAAGGATCCTATAGTCACATTAGCTGCCATTTACACACTTCACCGCTGACTTATGACAAGCAGAGGCAACGGAGAAGCCAGCAATAAAGATCGCGAGTCGCAGTCAACCGATGTCTCTCTCAGCGACCGCATCGCTTGGCGATGGATGTGCCAGTCCCAATTTTAAGCATGCACATGTACATATCTGTACACACATAAAGAGTGAGAATGGACACACCACACCATTCTATAATAAAAGTTCTTTCGTAACTAACTTATTTAGTTCTGATTAATAACACGGGTCAAAGTGTGCAAGCTATCCGAAATGCGGATTCCGGGCATCTGTTATCTTGGCACTAATTTGGGAGCAAGTTTCCCTGAATTCCAGGGAAGTTGCTTTCCTCAGGGAATTCAGCAAATGTTATCATAGCACCCCGTCCATCTTTTTTCTTTTTCTTGTTCATAAATTGAGAGAAAGGGAAAAGGGAAATGCTGCCGAAAGGCACCAATAAGGCCCTTCAGTGGGAATTTGGGGAAGATGCCGTTCTCCATCATCCTAACAAAATAAAGGACCGGGCAAACTACCCATCGTAAATCCATTCCACTACGACGCCCCACCCCCAGGGTCCAGGTTAGCGGGGCTCCCCTTACTACGCCCGCTTAAGACTCCGGCTACATCGCGTTTACTGACGTCCTTGCAAGATGCGAGCCCGCTGAACGGATGACAGCCGAGCAAAGCTCGGCGCCTACAGCGCGGCCGCCTTCGCAAATCGACGCCGCGCTCGGGGCGAGCGCTCTCATCTTATCGCCGGCCGCGCAATCCTTTCAACCGCCGCTGATAGGTTATTGAGTGAAATTTTAGATAAATAAATTGTAGATTTATCAAACTTCAAAAACAAACAGAAGAAAAGCTAAAATGGATCTGCAAGGAGAAATAAATGCCTTACTACAAGGAATATGATGACAAGGAACCATAGGGAGATAAAAGAACTGATAAGAGACGTAGGCACAAGACCAGGGAATAACAAATAACAAACAGGAAATTCAGGAATTTGAAAAGAAAATAGAAAGAACAGAGGAAAGGACAGGGGAGAGAAAACAACAAATGTTACAGAAAGATAAATATGAAGAGACAATTAAAATGGAAACAGGAATGGTGAATTATCAAAAGTTAGAAAGTCTACACAGAAAGATACTCCTGAAATGCGGAAAATATTGTGGAAACATCTATTGAAACTGCAAAAGAATGAAGAAGAGATAGAGATAAATACTTAGATTAAGCATGGAGGAGTTAAGAAGTTACAAGATTGTATGGGAGGAGTATGGGAGAGGCCTTAAGAAGTAATAAGAGTGGAGTTTTGAAAATGGGCAAGATAAATGCAAGGTATTATCCAACACAAGTTGCTATACCATAAAAAATAGAATAGAAATTAGGAACAGGGCTGGGATCTTTGGGGGAGGGGCTGGGATCTCAGTGAGATCAGGAGTGTCCTTCTTTTTGGGGGTCCAAGAGGATCCACCTTCGGTTTTGTAGGAACCGGAGGACACAGGGGCATTATGGAAGTTCGATGAGGGTTACACTGTCCCTCTACCTGAACTCCCGACAAAGCCCTATAACAAAGAGTCAGAAAAGCAACATGGCGTTGCTCTGAGTCGGAACAGCCACTGGAGAAGATTGATTGCAAGCAGAAGGAAAGCAATGGAAGCTGAACATGGGTGAGATTGACTTTTTTAACTTAAACCCCCAAGAAATAAACTGA
>JANHGC010008660.1:0-12418 GCA_027560395.1 Boaedon fuliginosus
AATCCCAGCACTGGTGGAGAACCTGGAGAGCCTTTGTAACATACAGCCTGGCTCTGGAGCCCAGAGAATTTGTGGTAAGACACATTGCGAGACAGCCCAAAAGCACAGCAGCAATTTGTGCATATTTGAGGAAGTGAACTTTGAGTGGATTTTACTTGCAACAGGAAAGGCATCAAGCTGTTTGCTGCCTCCTTAATATTATCCACAAGTTATTAAAAGATAATAAGCAAAATTCAATGGGAAAATACAAAAGGAGGAAATCACAGAGAGGAGGGATGGGGAGGGAAGGGAAGGGAAGGGAGAAGACAGAAGAGAGAAGAGAGAAGAGAAAGGAGAGGAGAAAGGAGAAAAGAAAAGAGAAAAGAAAAGAAAACAAAAGAGAAAAGAAAGCAAAAGAGAAAAGAAAAGAAAAAAGAAAAGAGGCAGATTTCAAACCAGCATTTTGTATTACAAGGCAACTATAATTTATAACCACTGTGCTATTAAAGCATCATGGTAAAAATCTTAACCATCAACTCAGTTGAGGGGTGTTTCTATCTCTGCAAAGTACCATTGAAGAGTTGGGGGTCACCAAGTGAAGTGCAGCAGCTGAGAAAGGGGAACGCACCTGAGGCGAGCTAAGGGGTGGGTGGGCGAACTGTTTTAAAACTGCTGCAGGAGGGAGAAAGGTCCCTCCTGGCGTCTGTCCCTGAGTCTCGGGGTGCTGGTTGCTGACCCTTTTGAGCAACGGGGTACCAGCTGTAAGTCCTTAAGGAAGGGGGGGCTTTTTCTTGTAGGGTTTTCCCCCCAGGTGGGACTGAGGTATTTTCCAGGGCTTGGTTGGGTTGCTGACTCATTAAAGAACGTCTGGTGAAGGGCTTGCCCCCCCTCCCTTCTTTGTAATTTTGGAAATGGACATTTATCTTCGACTGGGTCACTTTTTTCACTGTCCTGCTGAGAATGAATGGGTCAGGGCGAACCTATTCAGTTCTGTTTTTTAAATAATCTTTTATTTAAAAGTTTTAAAGAGAACATAAAAATTAACCCAAGCTAATACAGAAGAAAACAAAGAAAGAAAAAAGATAAAAGAAGAAAATACAAAGAAAGAAAGAAAAGAAATAGAAAGAAGAAGCTTCTGGTTTCCTTTGCAGCAAATTCAAGCAAGGTTTGAAAGTTATCTCCTAAATACAATAAAAGGCTCATTTTTTAATTGTCTATTTTTTTTCTAATCATTGAAACCCCAAGTCATGTGAATTTTTTCTGTTTCAGGCAAAAACCTAAGGGGTTCCCAGTCAGCCATAAATGTAGATACTGGTTTTTCTCTACTGGTTTTTCTGCAACTTCCGCCATCTTGACCAACCATTCCTCCATTTGGAGTGATATTGAACCTTTCTATTGTTCAGCATATGAGAGTCTTCTGCAGTTGTCATATATAAAAACAAAGTTCTTTGGCCACGTTGCCTGTCCCTCAGTCCCCAAAGAAAAGCCTCTGAATTCAAGGGAGACAATCCGGAGTGTGGGAGGAAATATCCAGGTGCAGATCAAGCCAGGAGAAAGGCACCGAAGACAAAATGGAGGCTGGAGGCTGATTGGAAAGAGGGACCATCTGTTGATAAAGCAGAACCACGTGGGTTTGTGGCTCTGGGCAGCTGACAAAATGGAGCTGAGAGTGGAAATTTTTATACCTTTTCTTGGACTTTACACTTGAGCTTCCTGTTCCTGTGCAAGAACATGTTGTCTGTTGTCAGACTCCTATGGAGCCATGTAGGGGTTTTGTAGGGGGTCATAGCTGGCTCTATAGGCAAAGTACAAATCCTAGGTGTTTGTCTGAGCTATGTTTGGTTGAAGTTTCTGAGGGTGATACAATGAAGGGCCTTGTGTTCTGAAAGGGTGTTGGGTAATTCCTATTGTGGCTTAATGTTTTTGTCCTGTTCTGGCTCTTTGGTGAGGGTATTTGTTTATGAATAGAGCTATCTAGATACTTGTCTTCTTTCAATAAGCTCTTTATCTCTTAAGTGCTGACATCTGCTGTGGGCTATTAAGGAAAGTGGGGGTTTCTTTCTGCCTCTAAAAAAACATATTTCTCCCTTTGGGGAAATATAATATTCTGCCTTTTTTAATATTCCTCAAAATATTTCATTCTTGTGGGGAGGGGGTGGCTTCCCACAGGAGTTTAAGTATCACCAGCCTGTTGCCAGTTGTGGGAAAGGTACTGAGTCACCTACAAGGATTCAGAAAACAACAGCTCATCTGAGAGGCCAGTTTCCAGGCCAGTTTCATTCCTGGAAGAGGATGTTGTGATTAACATCCTAGAATAATTGGTCCAGGGATACTCCTGGTGTGGAAAGCCGTATTTGTTGGCTTTGTAGTGTCCACTAGCCACGCTACGAAGCCTCTCAGGGCAAAAGAGAGAGCCGCCTCCTGCAGCAGGCAGGGCAGGGCAGGGATACCAAAGTTCTTCCTGTCCTTAGGGCGGAATGTCCCAGACCTCCTTGCATGGACCGACACAAGCAAAACCTACTCTTCATCTCTCTCGCTGCGATCAAGGCAGCCACCTGTAAAGACTTCGCTGGTCAGCCTGTGGCAGATTTGGACAAGATGAATTTGTCGCAGGTCTCATGTTTGCTGACGACAGCACGATTTTGCAAACAGCAAAAGAGAAGCCTGTGACATCCTCCTCAGTATAAAAACTGCTGATTATTCATCAGACTTTAACTCTCTGTACTGACAGCACCAGGCTGTTTGCAACGGATGCCTTCCAGGCAACCATCCAGTTTGGTGAGGACCAGCCTGGGCAGGCTGAACAATTCCAAAACAGTTCAGTTCAATCTTCCTAAAGGAGCAGAAAGTAGCTCCCCCGGCCAATGGCAGCAACTGAACTGGGCAGGCTACCCTGCTGTTTGCAGCAATCGGGGGCGGGGGGGGGGCGGCTCTGGTGAAAAAGCAGAAGAAATTCTCCACCAAAAGGCTCATCCGTCCATCGTTGATGCTACCAATGCTGGTGCAGAATCTTGGGCTTTGCTTTAAAATTATTTGAAAAAGGTTTCCAGATGCACTACTGACACCAAATATTAAGGATCTTAATCTGCAACAAGAAGGAAACAGAATTCAAGAATGCTGCTGCACCAGCCCAAGGCAGCTGATGAGGTTCAGAAGCATCAAATGTAGAAGCCTTGATACATCTGCCACAAGATGTCATGCTGACTTCCTCATAGTTGCTCTGGGAATCATAGCCTTTAGTTGGAAAGTAGAGTGATCGGATCCAGTGAAAACCTGGGTGGAAGAGGATCTCGTGGAAGACGGACTCCCAGAGGCTGCACCCACTGGATGGTTGCCCTGTGGACTCCAACCACACACAACAAGGTGAGAGCTTCAAGCTCACATTCATCCCTCCGTTGGCCAGAAAACAGAGATGGTACCTTCCTGGAACATGTTTAGAGAAGCCAGCAAGTGGAGCAATGGGAATCTGAACTATTCTGGCGTGCCATGGACCCCCTTTCAAGCGACGGGTCGCAGCTCATGAGAGCAAGGGGGTGGGTGGCTGAAACTTGACCTGGAGAGCTATAATCTGGACATTGGGTGAGGGGGAGAAGAGAGCCCGGAGCATGTTTCAACCCAAGAATAGGAAGAAGACTTAAAGTGGTACACCAGACACAGAGGAACCCAGTAACCAGCAGAGAATACAGAGAAGTATTTTCAGCGTTTCGTGCCAAAATATCTTCATGGAAAGCAACCATGAAGGACTGGAGGTCTCAATGCAGGGAGGCCAATACAACTGAGCAGAAATTTCCAAAAATGGACGGGATGGAATACTGTGTTTCCCCGAAAATAAGACCCTGTCTTTATATATTTTTTGCCACCAAAAAAGGCGCCAGGTCTTATTTTGGGGGGATGTCATCCACTGACTAACCTATGAGGTAGAGTCACACGTATCTTGGGCACCAGTGTAAAAATCAAGCTAGGTCTTACTTTCAGGGCAGGTCGTATTTTCAGGGAAACAGGGTACATGAGTGACATTGAAATATTCGAGAGCATAGCTTATTTTTCAAAAGGTTGGGGGGGGAGAGAAAGAGGCCTTGCAGGTGAAGGAAATGTGTTGATTTGAACCTGCGCATATGAGAATCTAAGGGAGGTCAATGGCATTGTGGCCGGCCTGGCAGGAAATCTGGGCAATGCCCTCCAGATGAGAAGCATCGTGATCACAGTGGGATACCAATCCTTACACAGCTGTTAGAAACCTAAGCCAGCCGAGATGGCAAGGTTCCCCCCCGCCCCCCAATTTCTTAGTGCTCTTGCTGGTTTATTGCCCAGCTTTTAAAACCAGATAAATGGATTGGTACTTAACCAATATGGCAAAGCTTCCTGAAGAGATAAAAGCAATGGGAAGTCAGGGAGAAGTCAGACCTTTTGTGGATTTGAGGTGCTACAGAAAAGTATTAGGAACATAGGTGTACTTACACACTGGGTTTCAGTAGAACCACCTCCAACTCAAGAGTAGACTAAGTGGCTTATGTCTAGATCAGGACAGAAAGAGCCCAGGGCTGCTCAAAAATCCTTCAACCTCTGAAACTGTTCCTTTTCAGCAAGGAAAAGAAAAGGGAAGGGAAGAAAAGGGAAGAGCAGCTTTAGGAAACAGGTCTAGGTGGCACCTCAGGCTGAATTGTTAAGAGGGTCATTAATCTATATATAAGACTCAGGTGTGGGTGTATGTTCCGTATACACTCTTCAACAACTCAACCAATTTCAACCAAACCTGGCACACAGATAACTTACCATCTGGGAACAAACACTGTGGGGGTAAGACACGCCATCGAGATGTGTGTGTCCCCTAAAAATAGTGCCAATGCCTTCACAGTACTCCACAAGGGGCACGAGAGAGCAGTGTGCTAGCAGCCTCAGGCCCAAGCCGTGGCCACTTTCTTCTTCAAGGCCGGCTCCTTCACAGCGGCAGAGAACTCTACACAGATCTGCCGCTTCACGTGCTTCTTGGTGGTTTTTCCTGGCAGCGGCAGAGATGGAGACCCCACCAGGGCAGCCACCACTTCGGCTTCCCGTTCATGCTTCTCCTTTGCACATGTTCCAGTGGAGAACTATGACTCCTGACAGGCCCTGCAGGAGGGCATCACACCGAGAGGCGGGTCTAAAGGTTGACTTGTCCAATCATAGCACGGCATGAGGGACAATGCCTTCCACCAAGTCCATTGTGCTGCTCAACCACTCTCAGACCGGCTGGCCCCATGGGGTCAACCAGTTCAGGAAAAAATACATCCAGCAAAGCAAGCCCCTCACCCTCAAGCGGACCATCAACCTGTGAGTGAGGGGTTGAGTCCATTGTGTCAATTTTAAGGCCCGGTGTATCGTATGAAACCAGAACACAGGTCGAGTTGGGGTTCCAACGGGACATCAATAGCCAGGCAGCCACCCTCAACTCCCTCAGGAGCAAAGGCTACCCTCTTTTTTCCCTCGCTCTCCCTGAAAGCAAATTTATTCCTCTGGTGATCTAGAAACACCATCCAGGGGCTCCTTTGAAACCCACCTCGTGGACAAGAACCCACGTCCACGTCCTTTTCTTGACCCACCCAGAAGGGAGTTTGTCACCCAAACAGACAGCCTGGTTATTTCCTGGTGGTCTCCCATCCAGAAAGGTGGGACATAGAGCTACTAACTCCATCTGGCCCGACTATACCCGGGCAAACTGGGTTATTGGCTTGTAAGAAATAAAGCATGAATGTCATTCCAGGGAAGAATATTAGCAAATAGCAGATATCTGCAGAAAGGTAGAAAGGCTAAATGGAGAAGGAATGCAGGCTCACAAGGAAAGCAAAGAACCACAAGAAGCACTTTTTTTTGCTTGTATCATCATTAAAAGCAAGAAGGGAGGGATGGCCCAGCTGCCAAGAGAAGACCCTGCAACAGAAACAGACAACAGGGAGAAACAGAGATCCTAAACTCCTATTTTGCTTCCAATTTCCCCCCACGGGAACTGAGTTCAAATGTATTTATGCTGAGCAGCTGCCCTATGGATGAGGCGGCCATCCAAGTTAGTAGAGAGATGGCCAAGCGGTCCTGCTTCTTGGGGATGGTTGAAGTCTCCAGAGCCAGACTGAATCCAAGTTTTATTCTGGTTGAAGTTAAGAAAAACATCCTGAGAAGGAGCAGCTCAGCAGTGAACCAGATACAATTTGCTGGACTGGAGAATTTTTGCTGTTGTGTTCAGTTTTGTATCTTCTGCGAATGGAATAAACGTTCCCTCCGCCTCTTAATGAAACATGGCAGAGTCCTGAGCACGGCATTCCTCCGACAGCCTTTCTCTTCCGCTCGCCTCCAACTGGCCTATGAGGCCTCCTCAGATCCGGTCCTTCAGCTGAGGAATTATTGAAGGCCGCCGTGCGATGCTTTCGGTGCCTCCAGGAGGGTCTGGCTCTCGTTCCCTCCTTTTTGACAGATCGTTGATGAGTGGCAAAGTTGGGAGAAGGTTTAGTCTCCCATTGCTAATTGCCTTGTTTGGTTTGTAAACATGCAGGTTGTGGTTTGAGCCTTGACAGCCAGAGTGCTATTTTTAATTGTTTTTAAAAATTACTTGAAAAATGACATTTACCATGTTAGCAGATCTTCCTCTGCGCCCACTCTAAAATTTGACTAAGCCCGCACTGCTTCCTTTATTTGGAATCACTGAAGCATTGCAGACTTTTTAACGGGAAAGATAAGAGGCAGCAAGAAGTGAACTGTCTCGGAATAAAATGGAAAGGCTCGTATTTAGCGAGCTCCTTTTTGCTGAACTTTCTTTCCGGGAGAATTCTCTCAAAATGGGATTGTTTCCAATTCCCCTCTCCGCCTCAAGTACTTTATTGTGAAGTGAGGAGTAACACTGGAAATAACATTGTGGGGACCTTTGCACTTCTGCAACGCTTGGAAGTCGCCGCTTCTGGTAGCCCCACCGTTACCGGCCTTGAGGAGACAAAGCAGCTCTGGGCTTCCGGAGGGTCTGGAGAAAGTGAGCTGCGAAGGGCCTTCAGGGAGGCAGGTTGCCTGGAGGATCGTTTATACTCACTCCCACTGGGGCCCATGAAGGCACCCTGAACCGGCACTGGTGGCTTCAGTGCATGACTAGAATGAGGCGTGTGTGTGTGTGTGTGTGTGTGTGTGTGTGTGTGTGTGTGTGTGTGTGCTTGTGCATTCTTCCTGCTTCACCCAGGAGGGCCATGTGGCCCCAGGTCAGCACTCCGACCTCAGACATGATGCCGATAGGTAGCAACACCACCGACCTTGTTTCTGAGGGGGAGAAGAGATTGGACAGCCATTTGCCTGAAATGGTAGAGGGTTTCCTGCTTGAGCAGAGGTTAAACTAGAGGACTCCAAGATCCTTCTAATGCTGTTACTCTGGTGGCTCGTGTTTAATATATAGTATACAGTGCTTTACAGCCCTCTCTAAACGGTTTATAGAGTCAGCCTATTGGCCCCCCCCAAAAAAATTGGTCCTCATTTTACTGAAGACTGAGTCAACCTTGAGCTGGTGAGATTCGAACTATCAAATTGCAGGCAACCGGCAGGCAGCAGAAGTAGCTGCAGTACTGCATTCTAACCACTGCGCCACCGTGGCTCCTAACATGCCCACTGCTCCTTCCTGCTCTTATTTTCCTGATAAAAACAATCCTGTGAGGTGGGTTGGATTGAGAGAGAGGGACTGAGTCACCCAGTAGCTTTCATGCGCAAGGCAGGACTGGAACTCACCGTTTCCTGGTTTCTAGATCAGCATCTTTAACCACTACACCAAATTTGCCTTCTCTATATTTGCCTTCCTACAATAAGAATTTAATCTGTTTGTCTCTTATATCCACAGCATGATTTTGGAGACCAGCAGGACCAGTGACTTGATAAATTCGTGTAGAATAGAATAGAATAGAATTCTTTATTGGCCAAGCGTGATTGGACACACAAGGAATTTGTCTTTGGTGCAGATGCTCTCAGTGTGCATAAAGGAAAATGATCATGATAATAGGTCACATTTGGCAAAGATCATGAGATGAGACACAGTGATAGTCGTAGGATACCAATAAACAATCAATGTTGTTCTTGATTTTTCATGTGCTGCAAAGGTTTACTGGGCCTGAGGATGGTTACTCTCCCACTGACTCCCACAAGGCTCATCACTTCAGAAGCCAGCAGAGACACGTCAGCTTTGGTCACATTACTAAGGACAAACAACTTTTACACCTCTCTGCCCTTTTGCAGGTGGTGGTTGTGGCTCTTCTGCCTTTCAGCCTCTCGTCTCCACTCCGGCCTTTTCTCTCTGCCAAGGTGATGCAGAGCCAGGGCTGGAAGCCACTCCAGAGCTTGCCGTGTGCGGGGATGCTCTGCTCTTCCTCGGTCCTTGTCTGACCTGCGTCCTCTACCTGCTCTTCCTGCAGAGTCTTTTCTCAGGAGTTGAAGCGCAGCCATTCTCTGCTCCGCTCCGCTTTCTACCTGCCAGGATGCTACACGCTTGCATCGCCTGCAGATCTACACCCGAGAGCTTCCCGGCTGGCACGGAAACCTGTCACAAGCTTTGCGCATCCCAGCAGCAGTAATTGCCACCCATTTCTCTCCGCTGCATGAGCTATTTAAAGCAGCCATTTGTTAGGCTCCCCCTTGAATTCCTCTGCCAAATTCCAGCTCCCTTTCTGGGCTTACTCTTCCAGTCTCCCTACTCCATAGAAAGTCCCTGCTTTGCATCCCTTCTCCTAATTACTTAAGTATCTCATGGGCAGAAAGCCATGATGTAAATCAAACTAACACATAATAAATAAATAAGTGGAGACACAAATTGTCATGATTTGAATGAAATGCTGTGCATTCCACTTAATGATATCTTAATGGGAATTGTTTATGTCTTACTGTCAGGATATTTTTTCTCCAGCAGTTTAAAGACTGTTCCATCCAAAATGCAACTAATTGTTGGTTCCCCTGGGTTAGAAGGAAAAAGAGATCTCTTCAAGTGAAACCTCTGATGATTGACAAGGATTCCCCCTTCTTTGCAGCTCCAGGAATCCGCTCCAGGCACAGCAGAGAGATCAGGGAAGGAAGCCAATCCGCCTTTGTTGCAAGGGACCCAGAGAGGAGCCACTAAGTCATTCTTAGTGGTGGGAATAATTCAAACTGCCAGATGGTTCAGCTGCTTCTTTACTTCACTCCATTGGGATGGGATGAGGGCAGAATCTGGCTGCAATGCGGTTCCGATTCTCATGATCCTTGCTGGATGGTCCCTATTATTATTATCATTTCCCTTTATGGACACTGAGAGCCTCTGCACCAAAGACAAATTCCTTGTGTGTCCAATCACACTTGGCCAATCAAGGATTCTATTCTATTCTATTCAATGGCCCCTCCCTGTCCTCTCCTGCCCGCAATCCTCTTCCTTGCAGATTGGCATCCCGTGGGTCTTTTCTGCTGCACTACCTGCCCTTTGGAGGCCCAGGCCAAGTGAGGCTCCAGCCAGGCCTCCTGCTTTCCCAGGGGAGGTGTCAGCAATGTTGTCAGCTGCACGGTTGCCTCGGCATTTTATGTTTTCCACTTCCTCAGTACAGCATATGGTTTTAATCTTTAGGAGTTATGGCATTTAGCAAGCTGGGCAGTCACATCACCCTGCCTGTGGTGTGTATAACTAAATATCAGCAAAGTCTGGTCTTCCAAGCGACTTGCCTTTGTAGGGCGGTAGCGCTTTGCTGCCTCTGGTTGTTGGGGCCTTGGGGGAATCAGGAGGGCTGCCCACACGTCGCAAGGTCCCTCTCCTCGCCGGCTTTAGGCAGAGGGCCACCTCGGCTGAGGAAAGAGCTGGCTCTTCTGGGGTTAGGCTGCTGACTCAGGACTTGATGGTGTCCAGACTGAGACCTGCTGTCAAGACCTGGGTGGTAAGAGGGCTGATGACCAGAGAAAAAGTCACTGTGGCAGGCAGGCTTCTCCGTCGGTCTTCAAACAAGGGAAGATTTAATCCAGCACTTGTGAATGAGCCTGATGGCTGCTCACTCACTCAGTGGTGATTCTCCACTAGCCGATCCCCACTGGATCCCCTCAAGAATTCATGCAATTGGCAACCTACTTCCTCCAAATGTATCCGTTCTTCCCAGTTGGTGCCCTGTTAGGTGCTCTAGTTCAGAGATGCCCAACCCCCAGCCCCCAGTCCGGGCACCGTCTGCGGCTTGCCAGAAACGGGGCCATGCAAACAAGCGAAGCCCCATCCACTGGGTGCAGTCAGCACACGACACCAGGCGCCTCTGCTCCACAGGAAAAGCTCCACAGAACCAGTCCATGGTGCCCAAACGGTTGGCCACGGCTGCTTGGTTAACTGCTTAACTGCATCTAAGGATGGGCCCCTTAGTGGATAGTCTTACACATGCTATAGTCGATGTAAACTTCAAAATCCTGAATTGATCCAATGCTGTGTACTGGACCAGTCAGCCTTGATCCCATATTCAGAATCCTGACAGTGGAGTAGATCTCCCACTTGTGTTGGCAGAATCAGGGATGTATTAGAACAAGAAACTGCAGTGGGGGTTGGTGGGAGAGCAAGTTCAATAAATTGAGATTAAAACTCAGAGAAATTTAGCTTTTCTGCACCAACGGGTCCCCATAAATTGGGTTCTTTGTTCTGTTTCCAACTGCATATCACACCTGCTTTCATGCTGCCTCCATCCGTGTCCATACAGAACATCTGGTGTGAAGAGCAGCTGTGCCCCCCCCGTGTCCGAGTCTCCATCCGTGGGTCAGATGTCCAGATGCTTTTGAGAGGCCAGGGGAGATTCGCTGCAGCCGTGCAATCAATAGCACTTCCCCAGCAAAGGTTGAGGGATCAATTCACAGCATGGGGGCTACTCTGGCAGAAGCTCAGGGACCCGCCAGGAACTGGCCGGAGATAGAAAGCCAAGGCTTAGGTAGTGCAATGCAGAAAATTCTGGAATTTAAATTTGAAAGGAAACCACACATTCACAAGAGGTATCATAATCTAATGAGAGGCATGCTGGCAGCAATGAGAACACACCTAGTGGAAGGACACAATCCCAGCAATCAGCAGTGACAAAACTAACAGCGCCCAATAGAAGATGAAGTACTTTAAAGCAAGAATAGTCCCCATCTATGCAACGCCTGACACAGTGTGGCAAATATAAACACACGAAGTCTGGCTGAACGTATTGCAAATTAGCAGATGTGTAAGAAGGGCCCTATCCAAGAACAGGCAGTTCAGTGGTGGAAAAAGTAAGGTCTTACACCTAGGCAAGAAAAGCCAAAGGCACAGGTATAGAATAGGTGGTACCTGGCTCAAGAGTAGTACATGTGAGAGGGATCTAGGAGTCCTAGGGGACAACTGCTCAAGTGTGAGCCAGCAGTGCTGCAGCTGCCAAAAAAGCCAGCACAGTCCTAGACTGCATCAACTGCCCAGCACAAAGAGCATTCGCCGAGATCAAAGCACTGAAGAGTTTACTGTTGCTACCCATGCAAAAGAATCTGGTCAACTGATGGTCAAAGCTGAACTGGACTCAATACCACTCAAAGGAGCCCACCAAGGCCTGGATTTAAGTCTCTTGTGGGAGTGCAAAGATTCCAGCCGAAGGAATCATTTAGCCTGCCTTCAGATCAGGGTGCTCGTCTCTTACATCCCTCTCCCCTGCTCCAGGGGCTCCTTGAAGCTGCTCTCCCCTCCTGCACAGTCTCTTCCAAGTCTGAGTCCCCATGGGACCTTGGCAGAGAGGCCAGGGTCTCACAGGACCCTCCTCCCCCACTTCTGAAACAGACAGCCAGACAGGGAAGTTGTTACAAGGTCTCAGGAGCTGAAGGCCAGCAATAGAAGGCCCATCATAAGCAACCATGGGTGGTGGTTTCTCAGGGAAGCAAAGGTGAAACTGGCAAACCAAGTCATGGCAAACCATGTGCATTCTCCCACAAGCGTTCAGATTTTGGGTAGCCCCTCCAATGCAGCAAATACAGAATTGCATGCTCCTCCCAACTCGGTTCTTTCTGGATACATGAAGTCTCTTCTGAGACATCCTCTCTATCTTCCATCTCCAATAAACTATTTTACTAGAAGGCTGTGTTATATAGCTGATTCTAAGATCCCAGCCTCCTCCACATCAACACCCCCAGGGGGGGTTGATTTTTGCTTAATATTGAAAATAATAGAACTTTCTAGAACCTTATTCACACATTTAATATATTTCAAGGTTTCAATCATATCCCTCTCTTTCCTTTCAGTCCTCCAGATTGTTACATATTCAGTTCCTCCAATCTCTCCTGATGTGTTTTGTCATGTATGTATGTGTGTGTATATATATATATATACGAAAACAAATATATACATATATGTATACATATACTGAGAGAGAGAGAGAGAGAGAGAGAGAGTTCTGCTAATTTAGCCCCACAATATGTGTTGTTTTGACAGTAGACATACGCACTTCTCCTGGCATTT
>JANHGC010008662.1:24887-35880 GCA_027560395.1 Boaedon fuliginosus
TATTGCTATCCATGTTGTAAGCCGCCCAGAGTCCTTTGGGAATTGGGTGGCATAAAAATGTAATAAATAAATAAATATTAAAACATTGATTGCATTTGAGAAATGGTCATCACCTTGTCTTCACAATCTCAACCATTAGTAAGAAAGTTTTGCTGCTTTTGGATTAGTCTGTTGCTTATTAAATTCAGCTATGAGTAATTCTACCAATTTATAATCTCATCCAGAATATACTTCCATATGTATGTTGAACATATTGTAGCCTCTTTCAGCTTTCAGAAGGGCCATCATGTGTTCATTGGAAATCTAGAAAGCAGATTGGTGCTGCTTCAGTGGGTTAATAGTATATACACGTTACCAAAACACAAAACTGCAAAGGATACTAAATTTAGAAAAAATAGTTACAAAAAGCAAAACCAATGAATTGCATTTTAAAAAATGGAATAAGTGACATTAATTTATACTACATTAGCTGTTAAAGCCAAGAATTAAATTGTTGGAGGTCTTACAAGCTGTACTTGAGTCATTTATTTATTTTTTCAATGAAAAAGTGTATATAAAATAGGCAAAAGATTGTAAAAAGAGCCTATAGCACAGACATTATTAGAAGTGTATATATTTAGGAACTGTTGCTATGGATTAAAAACAGGAAAAAAGTGTCTACTGTTTAGGTATCTATTAAAATATGGTTAAAAAATGAAGTTTCATACTTATTTTATTTATTTATTTATTTTTATTTGATTTATACCCCGCCTCATTTCCCTGGTCAAGCAAACTTGGACAATGTGGGTGTAATATGCCAAGGGTCCCTAATCCCTGGGCTGTGGCCCACTACCAGGCTGTGGCCAATATGCCATGCAAGCAGTGGGCAAGTGCACACACACACACAGGTCCATTTGCGCAATTTGCACATTTACACGTGAGGTGCCATTTGCATGAGCAGCGGATGCTCACTTTTGTGCAGAATTCCATTTGTGTGAGCACCAGGTACATGCGCCCACCGTTCACGCAAATGGTGCTTTGCACACACGCTGCCACTTTCTTGGAACCATCCCTGCCCCCCTGCCAGTCCACCAAGCCAGAAAGGTTAGGGACCACTATAATATGCCATTCCTTCTTTTGGGGGTGTTTTTTTTAACCTTTCCAAAAGCCTATGTGATAATTCTGTGTTTTCTAGTGGTTTTCCATCATAGAACTAATCAGAATTGATTCCACATAGTTATTCTCAGGATATATTTAGAAACTCACAACATCTACTAGTTGATAATATCTATCTGTAAGCAGTGCATTTTTTACCTAAAAAGCGCTGGACTTCCAGATGTTTCAGTGATGATATATGCATGGGACTGTTCAATTCCCATCAAAAACATTTGCTCATTTTTGTCTGCCAATATGATGAGAGCAAAAGCAAGCATGTTCATAAATAAATGGTAGAAAGCCATGGTTTGGCTACTTCTCAGGCCTGTGTGGGAGCACATGGCCACAGGAAGCTTTAGATTTAATTGGAGCAACATTGGTTTTCAGTGGGAGCTGTCCAATGTCCTGAAATACTTCAGATTGCCTATGTCTTTGACCTGCACCATGCTTTTTTTTAAACCATTGATTCCTCAGTAATTATTCCATCTCAGCTCCTCTATCACCTATCATCTCTCAGGCCTTTAGCTTCACATCATCATGTTATAAACAATTGTAAATAGTTTAATCTCCCTGTTTGGGTTAACAGTTATGGATTCTGCTGACTGCTATTAACGTTTAGAGAAAACAATATTCCAGGTCCCACTTTATTGTCAACTATCAACTACAGATATATCAGTCACTAATGCATGCATTCCCAATACAGGAGTGGAAACAAAAAAAGATTTAGCAGTAAAAAGTAAAATGCTTTTGAATCAAGTTTAACTTTTGGTGCCTTGTATGTTCACATTGTATCTTCTCTAGTGCTGTGTAACGTAGTGAGCTCCCGTTACTTGTCCCAGCTTCTGCCAAATTAGCAGTTCGAAAGCATGTAAAAATGTAAATAGAAAAATAGGGACCACCTTTGGTGGAAGATAAGAGTGTTCTGTGCACCTTTGGTGTATAGTCATGCCAGCCACATGACCACGGAGACGTCTTCGGACAGCACTGGCTCTTCGGCTTTGAAACAGAGATGATCACTGCCCCCTAGAGTCAGGAATTAACTAGCACGTATGTGCAAGGGGAACCTTTACCTTTATCTATGTTCACATTGATACAGTTTCCTTGGCAACAATATGGAAGAAATTTTACATTACCTTTTCCCAGATTTTATCCCCAATTTTATAGTGAGATTTCCTAGTTGTCTCTTATCCAAGTACTAAGAAAGGCAAAACCTACTTGATTTTGAAAATCAGCCATGGTCAGCTAGGTGCTGACGAGCTGGACAAGGAATTCACAACCTTCTAACAACTTCCTTAGTCCTCCTTGGTGGTGTAAGAATGTCTATACTGTACTATCAAACCTTGTGAGGTGGGTTGAGCTGAGAGAGAGCAACTGACCTGTGGTCACTTACCTGGCATTTATGAAGTAGGCAGCATTTGAACACACGGTCTCCCACTATCTATCCCCCCCCCCCGATGTCTTAACTATTTTACCAAACTGTACCATATTGCTGAAATCCAGGTCAAATGGTACCAGAATATGAGCATTCATAGCTAGAGAAATAAGTTGTCACTAATGTTCTAACTGGCCTTGAAATATTATCTACTATATACTGAATATTTGTAATATAATATTTATTGGTTATAAATAGTTTCTAATATTGTTTGTTAATAAGTTAGTTTCTAATCTTGATTAGAAAATCAGGAGAAGTCTGACAGCACCTTTTCTGACTAACAAAAACAAAATGACTAACAAAAACTTATGCCTTTTAATAACTTTTGTTATTTAGAAACAGAGCTACCAGACGCCTTTTGATTTTTGCTACCATGGCTCTCCTCCAACGATGTCTACAAGAAGCAGAAGTGATTATTACAATAAGAGGAATTGTAATAGGCTTTCCAGGATCTGGGGTCAGCAATGACATAGCCATAAATCATTATAACATCAAGACAGACAATCTTATAGGAACTTTCCTGTCTGATGTATAATATATGTGGGTTAAAATATTCCCATTGTGATTGTCTTTCACTCTGAGGCCTACAGAACCAAATTTCTGTCACAGATAATTATTTATCTTCTCTTTTACCCGGCAGGGATGCCTTCCAAAGCATATCACCGTAGTGTTTGGAATAGAAGGAAGCTATGGGGAGGGAAGAGGTGACTTAACTATATAAAATGGAGAAGAAAAAACAGACACATAAAAACCTAATGTAGAAAAGGAACGAAAGAGAAAGATGGAGCTCTGTGTAACATCTGTTAGCCACATGTACAGTATATATATATCAAGTGGGATTTTAAACATTTCTTCCTTCTCCTACATGTAACTCAGGTTTTATAGTACATGATTTTACCCAAAACATTCTTATTTGCCTTCGTTTTAAAGTGATATTTGATCAAGTCTAGAAAAGAACTGCTAGAAGCCACTGACTTGAAATATGTGCCTTTCAAAATCAGAGTACCAGTCCATACAGTACTAAGCGGAGGTGTTCAAAATGAAACACAACAGAAGACTTGAACGTGTCCCAGGGCTTTCCAAATTACAGGTGTTAAGTCCAGTTGCCTTTTTGAAAAGCACCTTTGGGAAAGCCATGACCTGGATGACTGAGAATCTCCATAGATATCAACATCAACACCGGTAATGAAAAAAACATCTTTGGGACTTAATAAGAATATTTAATAAGAATCACATATATGGTAAGAAATCATATAAACATAAGCTTCAGTGGCAAACCAATTAAAATTGACTCTTTGGAAGAAGCAAGTTAGCCAAACAATTTTTAAAGATGCCATTTTCTGAAGCAAGCCTCAATTACTATGCAGTGAAGATACTAAGACTTTGAAACTGAAGATCAAATGAGAAACCACTTTCATGTTGTCTAATGCTAACCTGGACATGGACCTGTATGTCCAGGACCACAGTCAATGATGAAGGAATGGGGTCATTCTTTCCTACGCACACAGTTTAATAACTACAATTTTTAAAAGCAAACAAGAATTAGGGTTCTTTTTAAAGGGAAGACTACAGGTTAGCTTTCAAGTGTCACAAATACTTCCATGCAACTTTAGAAAAGAAACAACATGGAAGTGTTTAGCAAGAAATACATTACAGTAAATATTCTTTACGAAAACATGATATATATGGAGAAGAGTTTTGCCTACCCGTCCTCAGAAATAAGAGCCTTTGCAGTTTTCTGTTTGTTGATTTATTTGAGGATTGTTTGTTTGAAGTTCTTCCCTGAAACAATCATACTTCAGAGAGGTCTGTAAATGTTAAACAGTAGAATTCAGATCTACTTGCAGATTCTGATACAGTATTTTGCTTTAAATAAATTATTTTTTAACCCCGAAAGCCAAAGTTTTGAGATTATTCAAAGGTAATATGGAATTTTAATATTCCATACTGAATTGAGGCATATCATTATCAGTCATCTAGTGTATGTATTAAATTACCCAAATAACTTGTTCTTGTTTTGTTTCTTCTTTTGCCTGCCAGTGATTTCTATGCATGAATAAATTACAGTGTCCTTTGTCTGTGCTAAATGGGTTAGGGCCCTATTTCTCAACCCTAGAAATTTAAAGATGTGTGGACTTCAACTCCCAGAGTTTCTCAGCCAGCTATCTTAAAGTTGCAAAGGTTGAGAAACACTCAGTTAGTGTTAGTCAGTGTTAAACAAATTTTTTTTGCTCTAAAAAAAAGACAAAATTTTTCATCCCATGCTAAGAATTTGTTTATTTGTAAAATGTATTAGTCACCCACCTTACTGCATGGTATCTCGGGCAGCTTACAATATTAAAAGAAGGAACTACTGTATATAAAACCTAATAATATAGCAATTGCACTTAGACTTATATACCACTTTACAGTGGTTTACAGCCCTCTCTGAGCAGTTCAGAGTCAGCCTATTGCTCTCAACAATCTGGGTCCTCATTTTATCCAACTCTAGACTACTGAGTTTATCACGTCTAGACTATTTTATCACGTCTAGGCTACTGTAATGCGCTGCCCATGGGGCTGCCCATGAAGAGCACTCGGAGACTGCAACTGGTACAGAATGCGGCCACGCGAGTGATCAAGGGTGTACCCCGGTGCACCCGTATAACACCGATCCTCCGTGAGCTGCATTGGTTGCCAATGGTCTTCCAGGTGCAATTCACGGTGCTGGTAACAACCTATAAAGCCCTACATGGCTTAGGAGTGGGGTACCTTCGAGACTACCTTCTGCTACTGTATGCCTCCCAGCGCCCAGTCAGATCCCACAGAGTCGACCTGTTACGGGTCCTGACAGCTAAACAATGCCAGCTGGTGGGGCCCTGTGCCAAGGCCTTCTCTGTGGCGACGCCGACCCTCTGGAACGATCTGCCCGTCGAGATTAGGACCACCCCCACCTTATTAGCCTTCCACAAAGCTGTTAAGACCTGGCTCTGGCAGAAGGCCTGGAACTAACATGTCCCTCCCCTTGGATGATTGCTGATGTGAGACTATGTTTTCAATTTGTTATATATATTGTATTGGAATTGTTTTTTATTGTTAGCCGCCTCGAGTTCCCCTGACCGGGGAAATGAGGCGGGATATAAATACAAACAAACAAACAAACAAACAAATAAATAAATAAATATTATTGTAGCATTTGAAATAATTTTTTCAATGATGGCTCATGGTATATTTTTCTTAACAGGGAGCAATAGAAAAAGTGAAGGAAAGTGATAAACTGATTGCTACCAGCAAAATTACCCCCCAAGATAAACAAAACATGCTGACACGTGCAAGCACTATGTCTTATGCGTTACAAGGTAAAGTTTCACCCCAGCTAGCAGCATCACAGCAAAATCTTCTGTGATTCTTGGAGTCTGAACAATTAAAAATAAAGCACAATATAGGCCATGACCATAAAAAAAAGGAATACTTGGTCTTGTGCTATGGTATCTTCTGATTAAATGCTAAATAATGAATAAAAATTTTAACATATAAAAATGTGACTTGGCTTTCATTTACAGCGGAGATGAATCATTTCCACAGTAATAGAATTTATGATTACAATACTGTGATGCGTCTATATCTGGAACAGCAAGCACAATTCTATGAAACGGTAAGCTGCACTGAGTATAATGCTTTTTTATGTCTGTCAGCTATACAGTTACTTCTTCTAAACAGAGCTGAACTCTCTGCTCAAATTTTATTTTGCATGCTTGAAATATTTAAATAGAAAGTTAAGTGAATATTTATGATTTTAGCTATTGTTTCATAAATCAATTAATTGTAATGATTTCCCTTAAAAAGATTTGTAATGATTTCCCTTAAAAATGCTACTTGGCAGTGAAATCCTTCCTGCATTGCACATTTTGCATGAGACTTTTGCAGCTGGCACTTTCTTTTTGGCTGAGATGCACATTGAATTAAACTTGGCAACTCATTAGCAATTCTTTCATTCGTTTCAGAGAAAGGGGAATGATTAAGATACATGCAGTTATTTTACTTAACTCTCTGTAATTTCACCACCTCCTCTGCCACAGTTACCTTGGAAAATGAAGATACTATTTTTACATTCATCTAACTTTCCCATATTTCCTCCAGAACCTCATACCAAGGAGACAGAAATGTAATTTAAATTGCATTTAACTCCTGTCCAGAAGCTACTGCCCATTTTAGATTAATATATTAATATATAATATATATATAAATAGACTTGAATAATATTGGTAGCCAAAGATTAATATTTCCAAGTATGCAGCTTTTTAATCACCTGTTTGCAGTGAATTGCCATTTTAGCCAGCTCTATTATGTCCCTTTTCATCTTTGAAATAAATTAGACAAATTTAGTTTAAAAGCTGATTTTGAAGATCATAGTGAAATTTACCCATGTTTAATTTTTGTTGTTGTAAAACAAAGCACAGGTCATGGATTTTTAGTATCATGGTCATTAAGTGTACTAAAGTATGCTTCTGAATAATTATATTCTTTGAATTATTGTTTGGAATTATTTGTTTCTCATGTCTGTTTCATGCCACAGGAACAAGTTGTTTAACATTCTTTCTTCCATGATCTTTAAAAGCAGGTTGATGGTGGGGGAATTCTGAGAGCATTCCAGGATCCTAAATTTTACATTCTCTATGTGTTTCAGATTGCACAGAAACTGAGGCAGGCTCTCAGTCGTTTTCCTATGATGTAACTGAAGGCAGATGAAGAACAACAACTCCAAAGTGCTTTTTTGATTATTGATGGGGGAAGTGCAAATAAAGAAGTGGAAGACTTTGCCATCCAAAAAGCCTTTTTAAAAAAGATAATTAATTTTTAGAAATGAACCTTTAAAAAAGAAGAAAAAATCTTCACGTGTTTAACTTTGTTAGCCTTAATGCCCTGGATATTTATGATTATTTTTACCCTACATGCTTTTCTTTCCTAGCTGTTATTGAAATGAAGCTGGAAAGTATTGTATACAATGAGACTTAAATTGCCAAATGGTTTGTTTGCCAGATATCAACAAAAAAAAAGATATATCCAGGAGTGGATAAACATATAGATATCTGGATGTTGTTGTTGTTTTTGTTTAATTACCATGCCCATGTTAGATAAGAATTTAGCATCCTAAAATCTCCAAAAGCAAAATGTGGTCCGATCTTAAAAGGATAAGAAAGCCAATATAGGATCTGTAGATATATAATTGTTAAACTGCTTTCTAGCTTTCAGATAAGTTCTATGAAAAGGAAATATTTGTCCCATTTCTACTATAGCCATAACATAAATTTTCTGTAATATATATAAATATATATTTATATTGATTACCTCTTCTTAAGGGCTGTTCTTGTACCTCAGATGCCTTCTAAGGCTGCATTATTTTTCTTTCTGGGTTTATATACAGTAGATACAGACATTCTGAACGTACAGAAAAACGGTTCCATCCAGTGGTCCAAGCCATACACACTTAACAAATTATCACTTTATGTATTAGGGTTTCCGCTTTTTTATATCTCTATATTTAGTGCCACATACCCAATCACAACCAACATGATAGGAAATTTTCTAAGCTCATTGCTGTATGTTGGGTCTTTCTGTCATAACATGAGATTATACTGTTTCATCAGAAAAATTAAATAGTTCGGCTTTAAAATATAAGTTAGGGTTAACAAAACAGCTTCTTAAGAATTATCTCTGCAATGCTAGGTTCAATTCATAAGTATCAATTTATATATAGGTCATAAGTCACACAGACCTGACTGTAGAAAACTGATTGAAAAGATATACTCATAAACAAGCCACTGAGCTAAATGTACTTTTCTATTTAATTTTGATTGGGAAGTTAAGAACTTTGCTTTCTTATTATCAAGCAAGTGCTACATGCATTCTGAAAGTTTAATTGACTTAATATGGCATTGTCATTCTGTTTCAGTAATTATAAGATCAATAAAGTCTTTGCGCCTGCCAAATTAATAGGCCTATCAAACCAAACCACATCAAATTAGAATGCAATCTTGACTCAAATGCTGTTCTTTGTTATGCTTTCAGTGACATTTTTCCACAAACTTGTTTAATTTTTAATTTAGTTGCCTTCTGAAATTCTATAAAATGTTATATATTAGTCACTGAAATAAATGTACAAATTGTAAAGAATGTGTATAAATGTTTTACACCAAATGTAATAAGATCTCACCTTGCATATAGAAGCAATTTATAAGTTTAACTGCAAAGCATATAGTGAATTTAAGGCACTTTTTTCACTGCACCATTTTTTCAGCATTTGTATCAATCTTTGTAACTTCTCTGTAACTGGTTCTCTGATGATTATTTTTTATGAATCTGGGTTAATCCTGATGACAGAGGTTGCAGATTTAACATTTTTTTAAACAGGCAAACTGGACACAAAAGAGCACAAACAAATGTTTCATTGTGAAAACTATTTGGAATTGGCAGGTCTGTAAACTTTCTAGCAAATGAAGTCTTGAAATTCATAATAAATATTTATACAGATGAGATACTTTGCTTTTTTCCCCCTGTGAGTAATTTACAACTCAATATAAAATCTATTATCTGCAAAACGTTTTGTCTATATTTAGAATTTATTCATTTTTCATATTAAGGAATGTTCCTTCCAGAAAAATACAGAATAACAGTCTGTATGATATGCTATATCTTTTCCAGGTAACTAGCAGAGATTTGTCAAGGATTTAGTATTTTCACC
Source organism: Boaedon fuliginosus (assembly GCA_027560395.1). Classification (NCBI taxonomy): domain Eukaryota; kingdom Metazoa; phylum Chordata; class Lepidosauria; order Squamata; family Lamprophiidae; genus Boaedon; species Boaedon fuliginosus. The sequence continues at coordinate 34,175 of JANHGC010008662.1, forward strand.
TCAAAATAAAAAGCTAAATACAACTTATTTATATGTCATTTATATAATAAATGCCTGCTGTTAAATATGAAATTCCCTTATGGAAGTTATGTAGATTCCAGGAGGAAGGGGAAACAAAATTGAGAAATTTCTCAAAATAACTCTGGTAATGGCATACATACACTATTTTTTTCATTTCATTTTATTAGATTTATACCCCGCCTCTCTTCACCCCAAAGGGGAACTCGAGGCGGCAACAGTTACAATAAAATACAGTCCTATACATCGATAAATCCAAACCCATTCATACACCAATCACACTAGCAAATCATCTCCAACTATCAATCACAGTAGATGTATTTCTCTTTTATTTTATTTTTCAAATTTGACTTAGAACAGCAATTACTCATTTCTGAATTCCTCTAATTATTCCACCAAAGTTTCTAGAGTCCTCCCAAATACCAAATATACTTTGTTCCCAGAAGAAAATTAGATGTATTGCATTCTCTTGTGATACATTAAATTTATATTAATGCCATTGACAGTTTTCACTGTTGTTACATCTACTTGCCCTCCACAGGACTGGCAGGAAAGGTATGCTGTGGGTCCTGCCTGTAAAATATTTCCATCTGACCGGACCTAAGAGGTGGGCCTTTTCTGCCATGACACCCAGCCTCTGGAATATCATCCTTTCTGAAGTCAGGTTAGCCCCAACCCTTATCAAAAAAAGCTCTCCAAAACATGTTTTTTCATTAAGCCCAGGGATCCCTGGTAATAAGGAGCCTACCCACTGATTATATTGTATATAAACATCTTTTTTGTTTTATCCTTATTTATGGTTTTAATGGGTTTGCAATATATTTAATTATTGGTTTTATTGTATGTCATGCAGACTCACTTTAGGTGAGATAAATTTGACAAATAAGTAGAAATTTAAAAAATCATCTAAAAATGCATCGTAATAGTATTTATTACTGAGTAGCCAGTAGTTACGTTTTACTGACAGGCACCCCCACGAAAAAAAAAATCTATGCATTTCTAACCTAACCACTACTAAAATGCTGTGGATCCCCTATTTACGTCCTGCCAGCCACTTACATGTCCTTAGCACTATCCAATACTCAGCTCTCTCCAGTGTGGACAAAACAAGGTTTATTTATTTATTTATTTATTAAATTTATACCCCGCCTCTCTTCACCCCAAAGGGAAACTCGAGGCAGCGAACAATCACAATAAAAACAGGTTGTAGGGCAGAGCATCTTCCCCAAAAACTATGACATGGAAGCCCAAGTTTTGTTCCTCGTGGTATCCATGATCCACAAACTAGCCTGCCTCCATGCTTTTTGGGAAACATTACTTAACCTATTCCCCGTGCATACAGTAGGTTTGGAAAAAGCCTTTCACATTTGTTCTTTCCTTCCCCAGATTGTTCTGAATATCACTATGATATATATATATAGTAGTGGTTGAGAAACACAAACAAATGTTATACTTGTACTCTGCCTCTACATAAAAAACAGTGTCTTACATTCTGGTTGTAATGAGTTATTAATTTAAACTGGTTGTATGAATATGTCTGAATCATTTTCCTGATGCTCACTTTTTAGCTTGTAAAGATGATCTATATTGTTTAAGAATCCCAGCAAAGGAAGCATTTCCTTTTTTTTTTAGTTTTTATTAAATATTACAAAATAGAAAAGAACACAAAATAACATACATAACATACA
>JANHGC010008663.1:7569-19844 GCA_027560395.1 Boaedon fuliginosus
TTGGGCAGATTGCTGCAGAACTGAATTTTTGTATAGAGCACATACAAACCCACAGCTCTGTTTTATATATATAGATTGACAAGGGAAACTTGCAAGTCGTTTGAAATAACGAGAGTAATCCAATTCCATACATTATTTTTCTTTTGTTATATTTAAAAATAATATATTTGTTATTGAAAAAGTTCCTATCTCCCATCTACGAAATACACCGAGGCTTTTAGAGCTCCTGTGAACAAGTAAGACTTTATTGAACAGGCCATATTCAACACAGGGTCTTACGTCCCAGTGGAGGACAGCCTTGCAGTCACCCTGTTTTATCTGTTGAGGTTGGGTTAGTATAATCTCCTGTCACTTAACACGTACATCAATTGTTGTGTTCCAGAGCAAAGAGGGTTGCCTGCTTTAATGAATCTTTTCAAGCATGTATAAGCCTGTAGATGTAAGTACGGCCAAGAATGTCTCTTTGTGTCCATATCAGCACAGTCAAGAAAAGGAGCAGCCCCCGGACTCCCAAGGGAGACAGTTGGAATGAAAAGGCAATTTAGAGAAGGCCCTGATTCGCACCTATTAGCACACAATCTGGCTTCAGTGCTCTCGGTTTTATATGATGCCCAAGTCCATTATGTCTCAGCATTTTGTGCCGAGAAGAAGGTCGCTGACTTGCGTAATATGTCATCTGATGGCTTATCAATCCACGCTTAGAATGCCAGGGAGGAAAATTGAACATTCCCCAATTATTGACTGATTCCATGAGAATTGCCTAAACTTTTAAGTCTTGTGGTTGCATTTTGTATTGTTGCACCTGAGCTGTGGCTCATGAAGTGGAAATTGTGGCAAGAGTCAGAATTGTCATCAGGAGGAGAATCACGTTCAGAGACTTGGTCGCTGGAGCGTAATAAAAATAAAGACATATAAGCACTATTAGCAATCTTTCTAGAAGGGAGTCAGCCTGAAGTCCACCCCGGGATGGTGCATTCTGATTTGGCTAAGTGGGTCTCCACATTGAAAGCAGTGAAACGTCTAAATGGCTTTGTTTCTGCCGCATCTGTTAGTTGCAGATGCTTGCAATAGAACGGATGTGAAAAGCCCTACTATTTACTACCTATATACCCTACAGAGACCCCACACATTCAGTCCTTAAAAGCTGAAAGAAGCAAAAGACTCCCTGAATCATTCAGGGACGCATATGAGTCATTTTTTGTCTCCAGACTGGCTTTCCATAAATGGAATGGAGATCCTCTGCATTACCAGCCCAGACCCTTAAGGGTCTTCCTAAAGGAATTTATTTTTCCTTGTTAACCATAAAAATGGGGGGAGAGGGGCTCCCACGACATGATGGGCTTACCAGCTGTTGAACACTGGAAGGATTGCAGGCCTTCTAAAGAGTCCAGGAACGGCCGCCCCAGCCAGGACTCAAATGTTCTTCTCTCTCCCACTGGCACAATTTTAATCGTGGAATCCTTGAAGATTAAATCCTGCTTTTGGAATTCTGATGAATTGAACATTTTAAATCCATTTGGGTTGTTGTCATCGCCAAAGAAATCCTGAAAGTTAAGCAAGCATTTTTCTAACATCCCTTAGGAAGCCCCCTGCCCGTTGTCATGCTCTGCCAGGAGCTGCTGGGGACCCTGTAAAGCCCTCTGCCCTTTGGAGCAAAGGGAGCAGCCAGGCTCGGCCAGAGTACAGGCCTTGCCACACTGCAGATCCCAGGCAGCTTCAGTCCTCGGGGAGCACGAGCGTCCAAGCATGTCAAATGCTAAATGGGTGAGAAGATGCAGTACCTACATCACATGCTCTGCCCATACAAATAAGCCCCATGGTTTTTGACTTCTCTGTATCTGCTGCTCCTATGGTTTGTGGGGAAATAAATCTCCATTAACAAGAGGGCTACTCAGCTGTGATAAACCCAACATCTTGGCTAACGAGCAGCCTCTGGAGGTGTGAGGAGGAGAGGCAGCATGTCTGTCTACTAGTTCCTTCCAGACTGTGCAAGGTTGCCCTTCCACGGTTGCCTTCTGTCCCTGGAACTGGCAGCCAGGCCTTCTCAGTGATGTGGCTGGCCTTTTGGAACAATTGAACTACATCCTTCATGTTCTGGCACTTCCCCATATAAATGCTGTGTGTATCAAAAGCACAGAATCCTTTATTACAGCCCTTGTCCAAGAAGTATATCTATGTGGCCCATGTTATGGACATTGGTTCAAGAAACGCTTTTTACATAATGGGCGAGGAGGGGAATTGTTCTTCTTTTGCTCACTTTTAAGTCTTTGTTCTAACTTTCCACCAGAATAAATCACCTGTGGCTTAAGTCCACTGTTCCGTAACCTTTACTCTAGGACTATCATTGTGTGTGCATTTCTATCTTGCCATTTCTCCAGGCCCTCAAGGGAACAGCTTATGGGCACCTTCCTTTATTTATGCAACAGCAATCTTGGTAGACAAGTTGAGCTGCAAGGGAGCCATGCTGGTCCCAGAGTGCCCTTGAACAGAGTCTTCCAGCCCCATAATCGCAACACACTGGTGGTGTTCCAAATGGCCCCATCATGCCAATGAGTAACAAAGGCAGCAGGCTTCCTCCCACTTCTCAGGCTAAGCCTACCTGAGCCTTATCCAGAAGTCCAAACACAACCAGGAGATTGGTATCTGGGTGGACCATAATGGCACGAGGAGGCACATGGCCCCAATGACAATCAGCAAACTGATCAACTTCAGCACGGGCACCATTTGGGCACAAGAGCTGGAAATCACTAGACCGAAGCCTTGAGGCCCAGGTATCAGTATTGTGCCCTGAAAGAAGGAAAGAGAGGCTGAAGCATTTCAGACAGGACAGCCAGCACAGCCATATGACGAAAGAGCTCACTTACCATCAGTGTTTTCAAAGACCGAACTATGCTTGACAAAAGCCACATCACCATGACCCTCTGCTAAGCATCTGCAAAGAGATCATTAATCCCGTTAGCCACTCTGCTGTAGGGGGGCAGGTTAGGCCTCCCCCCCCCCAAGAGCAACCAGGGGCCCCAAGAGCAACCCGTGGGCCCTGCTCCTCTCCTCTCTGCAAAATAATGCTTCCCTTTATTACAGGGAAGAGCGAAGCTGGCTCTTTCCTCCCTCCCAACCATGGTGCCTGGTGATAGTTGGGGGTGGGGAAGTGGGAGGAGAAGATAGCCAAAGTGTAAGGGGCATTAAAAAATCTACTCTATATTTTTGACACCCAAATGTAGATAAAATTTGGCGCTTTTCCATTTTAATTTAATTTTAATTTAATTTATTAGATTTATACCCTGCCTCTCTTCCCCGGTTAAGGGGAACTTGAGGCAGCTTACAACACAGATTAAAATACAAAGCAGTAAAAGCAGTAAAACATAATAGAATACAGTATATAATAATAAAATTAACAATAAACCAATTATACAGCATGCAACAAATGCTCTTCTGGGGGGTCATCAATTCTATGCCTGCCGACAGAGCCAGGTCTTAGTGGCTCTGCGGAAGGCCAACAGACTCAGGATGGTCCGGATCTCAATGCGTACCTGGTTCCAGAGGGCTGGTGCTGCCACAAAGAAGGTCTTTGACCAGGGACCCGCCAGCCAACATTGTTTAGCTGATGGGACCCGTAAAAGGTCGACGCTGTGAGATCTCACTGGGTGCTGGGAGGCATGAGGTGGCAGAAATGAAGGGGAGAGCCCATGGACTATGTGGAGGACTCCCAGCAGCGTGCCAGAGGCTCCCGGGCACCTGGCTCTCTCCTTGGCCCTGAGTCTTGCGGGGTGCAAGTCAGGGGCCTCGGGTCAGATCTCTGCTCCCCTACTAACACCAGCTGGGTACTACCTGAGAGTTAGGAGGCGAACCACCGTAAAAAGGTGCCTCCCACTCAGAGTCCGTCAAGCTGCCCCAGAAGGATACCATGGTCAATGGTGTCAAAAGCCGCCGAGAGGTCAAGAAGCACCAGAACAGAGGAAGCTCCCCTGTCCTGGGCCTGCCAGAGATCATCCGCTAGTGAGACCAATGCCATCTCAGTGCTGTACCTGGGCCTGAAACCAGACTGAAGAGGATCCAGATAATCAACTTCCTTTAAGGTATGCATGAGTTGAAGCACCACCACCTTCTCAACAACCTTCCCTGAAAAGGGGAGGTTGGAGACCGGGGCAGAACTACCTAGTCGGATAACAACAGCCACCCCACTGCCCCTACCCTGGGGTCGTGGCTAATGCAACACCTGAAACCTGTCGGGGCACATTTCAGTGAGGGGGACACCTCCCTCCTGCCCCAGCCAAGTCTCGGTGATACAAGCCAGGTCGGCCTTCTCTTCCAATATTAGCTCTCGAACCAGTGGGGCCTTATTCACCACCAACCTGGCATTCAAAAGCAACAGCCGGAGCCCAGGGCCCTGACTTCCCGAGCCAGTGGGCCCCTGAGATGAGCCAGAGATACTTGCCATGCTGAAATACCACTCGATCAGACAGAAAGGAGTGACTTAGTCCAGAGGGCAAGGCGTGAAGCTTGCTCCTTCCTAAAACTGGAAGTGAAGCCACCAGTCTCATTACCTGAAGGCTCCTGTGTACCCATAATAGCGCTCCTGGCTGCTGGCGCTGCACCTGTAGTTCCCCTGGCTGTCCCCAGTGCAGAGCTCACAGAGGTTGGCCGGGTAGCCCTCCTTCTCGGCCGTCGGAATGCAGCTGGCGGAGAAGAAGCTGCTCACGGCTGAAACAAGAAGAACAGAGCCAGGGAGAGCTCCATGAGGGCAACGCTAGGAAGAACTCGGCTCAGCTACTGACGATGGACCCCAATCTCCGCTGGACATTGGTTCTCAAGCTCCCACAACTCTTTTTCTGCAGTCAACCTGACTTTTCAGAACTCCCCTCCTATCAGTATGAGGTTATGCCCCTGTGTTCTTGATTTTGGCTCAGTACTGAAAATACTGCCTTCTAGAACCTTCTTCAGAGCCTTAATATATTGAAATGCTTCAATCATGCCCCCCTCCCCCCCGCCGCTTTCCTTTCTGTCCTCCAGGCTGTACATATTCAGTTCCTCCCATCTCTCCTGGTATGTTTCGTCCTCAGACCTTGTGCCATTTTTGTTGCCCGTCTCTGTCTTATCAGTATCTTCTTTCAAGTGCCATCTCCAGAACTGGGCACTGGGTTCCAAAGTGGGGTCTGACTGAAGCGCTCTGTAATGGGATTGGGACCTCCTCCTTCCTGCTGGGAATCCCCTCTCGTGATGCATCCCAGAATTTTGGTTGCCTTCACAGCTGCCTGGCCACACTCGGGTCGCCCTCATCTGCCGTGAGACCCCTAAATCCTCCTCTTCTTCTGTGGTTCTGTCTAACACGGATCTCCCAGCACCGTACTCTGCCAGGGGATTCTTTTTCCCCAACTGCAGGATCTTAGAAATGTTGAGCTGCAGTTTCCACATTTTTTACCCATTTTCCAGAAATGCCAAATTGTTTTATATGCTATGAATAGCCCGGGAACATCAACTCTTGACTCATCTTTATGACGGTTGCAGTTTCCCAGGATCATGTCATCCCCTTTTGCAACCTTCTGACAAGCGAAGTCAAAGGGGAAGCCAGATTCACTTAATAACTGTGTTACTAACTTAACAGCTGCAGTGATTCACTTAACAGCTGTGGCAAGAAAGGTCATAAAATAGGGTAAAACTCACTTAAAAACAGTCTTGCTTAGCAATGGAAATTTGGAGCTTGATTGTAGTCGTAGGGGAAGAACTACCTGTACGACGGATATTAAGCTGACTGGCCTAGACCAGTTTCCCGCTTCTTCCCTTAACCCCCTTCTTCAACACAGGACCAGCAGTTCAGCAGCCCTGGGGAACCTCAGCCGTTAGAAGAGATGGCTGAGCAGGTCAATGGTCCAGCGAGCGCCCCTAGGAGTTCCCTCGACGCTCCGGGATGAGTACCCTCCAGACCCCATGGCTTCATCAGGCTTCACGCGGGCTAGCTCACCTGCCCCCTCCACCTCTAAAACCCCTGGAAAAGAGCCTGCTGTGCTGCTGGGACTGGCGTGATCCCCCGGCCTGGGTTGTTCCTGGCACCTGCTCCTGAGAAGGCTGAGCAGAGGTTTTCCTTTAGATGGTTTGTTACAGGCAGGCCTCCCTTAACATAAGAACCGTTTTCATTTTTTATTTGTGATCGCAGTTTTTTCTCCTTCTAATGTACCTAAAAAAAGGTTTTGTTCCCCTTTTTTAATAGATTTAGCCAATTCCTCCTCTTTCTGCACTTTAGCAGCACTAACAACTTCTTTGGCTTCCTTCTGTGGCTTCCTTCTGTGGGTTCTCAATCAGCTATATTTCTGCTATCCTTCTATCTACTATATGCTGATTTTTTTCCTCTCTTTTACTATCCTACGTACATCTGCTAGAGACCAGAGAGGGTTTCTCTTTCTTTTGCTTTTACTAATGTGTCTCACACAGAGACTAGTAGCCTCCAAGATGGTTTCAAATAGTTCACGTGTTTTCTGAATTAGTGCTTCTTTTATGCCCTCCTTCACATTAATGGCAACTCCATCCTCACCCCCTTTTCTACTCTGCCTTTTCTGTATAGTATGTAACCTAATACACTTATATCCCTACCATTGGAATCACCGAACCGTCTCTCTGTAATTGCAACAATAGCCAAGTTATCCCTGGACTGTCACTTCACAAAGTTTGTTGCCTAAGTTTGGATTGTTCCTTAGTTGTTCCCGAGCTGAAAGGCAACACTTTGCCAGGTTGTCTCAGTTCTTGGGCGCCTTTGCTTGTGCCCTATCAGTGACAGGCTCCAGTCTTCAGTCTCTCTCTCTCACACACACACACACACACACTTTACCTTTGAGAAGGTTGCATTCCTGGGGCTGAATGAACCCCTTGCGCAGCAGCAGGCCAATGGGTATGTTCCAGCCAGCCATCCGCCCATAGCCGGTGTGACAGGACCTTTTCTGCTGTAGTTCGTGGATGGTGAAGACATCAGACGTTGCTCGCTTCACCACCGCCACCGCATAGTAGGTGCTCACGGTATCTCCATCTGCACATAGGGAGGAGGAGAATAAAGCAAGCCTTGAGGTGTCCTGTTCTACAACTCTCTGCCTCCAAGGCTTCATGGGGTGCTCTAAGGCCACCCATTGGGTATGTTTTGCATCTGGACGTATCTATTTATTTATTTAAATTTACATTGCCGCCTATTCGCACATGGTGACTCAAGGCGGCTTACAGAATATAAAACCTCATTTAAAACAATAAAACTAATTTAAAAAAACATATAAATGAATATACCCCCTCCCCCCGCCACCACAGCGACAGCAGATCCCACGAGCCATTTAATGGGCTCCATCCTGCTCTGGGCTCCCCAGGCCCACTGGCAGGACCAGGCCTTCAACGCCTTCCGGAAGAATGTCAGAATGAGGGCCAGTCTAATCTCTGGGGGGAATGATGCTCCAGGGAGAGGGAACCACCTCGGAGAAGGCCCTTCTTCTGGGTCTCACCAGGAGTATCTTCCTCGGGGATGGGACCCGCAGCATTCCCTGCCTCCCCCACCCTGATGGGTCAGGTGGATGTAACCAGCAAGAGATGGATCCTCAGATCACCTGGTCCCAAGCCGTGAAGGGCTTTAAAGCCCTTGAATTGCACATGGAAACACACCTTGAATTGCACATGGAAACAAATCGGCAACCAATGCAGCTCCCGCAGGAGCAGTGATACATGTGCACACCGGGGTCTGCACAAAACCATGAGGGCCACTGCATTTTGCACCAACTGGAGCTTCCAGATGCTCTTGAAAGGCAGCCCAATGTAGTCAAGATGGGAAGTGACTAGGTCATGAGTGACTGAATAGGGTGCCAGGCATGGTAAAAGAATACAGGACCACCACCACCACCACCTGTGCAGGGGGGAAATGTGACGAGGGATGAACTGTCCCACTCCTTGTTTTCTTGGTCAAATTTGGTGGGGTCTGGAAGGTACAGTAAACTAGGTTAGGTTCATCCTAAGACGTGAAGAGCTGTCACAGGGAAAAGAGGGAGGATTTATCCTCTGCAGCTCTTGAGAAGAAAACAGCAGGAGCTTTCAGAGAAAGATGGAAACCCGAAATAGGGAAGAGGGGTACTAAGCCGTAGAACAGCCTGTCTGCTGACTCTGGAGGTTTTCTAGCCAAAGTTGAAATTGTCTGGGATGTTCTGAGGAGGATTCCTGCCCTGGGCACTAGAACCCGGTCAAGGTCCCTTCCAACTCTGTCGTCCTGAAGGCTGAAGGCTGTTAAGCTAAGCTGACCCGCATCCAGACGAGGGCTGGGCTGCCCTGATGGAACTGCGTTCAGTTTCTGTCTTCCCAGGGACTGGGTTTCCCCTGGGTCAGCAGATACGTCCCTTTGGAGTTTTCCAAGTTCATCTTCCTCAGTAAAGGCTTGTGTAGCTCCAGTGAACCGACATGTTTTAGGCCAATGAGCTGGCACATCCCACAACATTTCGGAACGGAACAACATATGCACACAGATCAGTGCGGTGGTATTTCCCTATTTGGAAATAAGTTGCAGCACGTAAGAGCTGCTTTGGGGGACATTAATTAGAAATAATTTTATGGGTTTTAAACCAGCAGAATAGTAACCACAGGTGGCCCTGAAAATGAAGTAGCTGGAACTTAGGTCCTTTGTGAACTTGTAGGAGTATTAAGGTGAAATGTGTATCTTAAGCTTACAGTCCCCTACTCAGGTAACATCCGCATGTAATTATCTATAACCCTTGAACGTTCAAAGGCCAACCAAATGAAAGGCGGTAGTTAAGGCATCTACAAGTTCTCAGGTGCATATTCACAGCACTAATGTACTCAGACGTCTAACTGGTTCAGAACATCCATGCTGGAGGCCACGGATTCTTTGCGCATCTCCTCTAGCAGCGATGGACAGCCAGTTATGGACGGCTTCTCTCTTTGGATACCAAGTGAAAATCAGACTGGTCATCTGCTTACATCTACTGGAAAGGAAAATTGCCCTCAATTCAAAAATCTCTGGCAAGGCCTCCTTCTCCACCAGAAGGCTGACAAGAACAGCCTGTTATCAGCCAAGCTGGGAGGGAGCCAGAACAGCAGGTGGAGAGTAATAACAGTGGGGAGGAATCATGGCTAGATCTGAGAGAAAGACGTAGGGATACATGTTTGCAACAACGTAGTAGTAGTAGTAGGGGCCGGGAGTAAATAAGTCTCTGATTGGACCACACCCTACAAGGTATAAAAAGGAGTGTGGTTGCTCTAAGAATTCTGTGTCAAGCAATAACAAAATTCTGGTCACGTTTCTGGATTTCTTCGGCTCTGAAACTTTGTTGGCTTGTTAAAACCTGGTTTAGAATCTCTCAGCTTGGACCCCTTTTGGCTTTCAGCATCTGACTATTCTTTTGCAAAACTGTTTCTGCTCTTGGACTTTACTTTTTGACTAATTGTATAATTGCTTGGACTTACCTCATTGCCACGGACAAATGAGGTAATGAGACTTCGTGTGTAACTGCCAAGTTCTTTATCAGCAATTTGTTGTGGTGTCTGTTTATTTGCCTGTGCTTGTTGGAAGAGGGGGAACAGAACACTCCCAGAACCTATGCTGATGTCCTCAACTTACCTGATGAGGAACAGAAAAGATGGCAAGAAGCAATGGAGAGTGAAATGGCAAGTCTCAAGCAGCTGCAGGTATTCAAACCACAGCCTCTTCCACAAGGCAAGAAGACCATTGGCACCAGGTGGGTATACAAGCTCAAACAATTGGAGAACCAGAAGAGCTTGTACAAGGCCACATTCATGGCCCAAAGGTTCTCACAGAAGTACCACCAAGATTATTGTGAAATCTATTCACCCACCATGAAGGCAGAGAGTGTGAAAGCTGCCCTCATCACTACTGCAGCCAAGGGCAAGGTGTTCTACCAATATGATGTCCAGACCATCTACCTACATGCAGATCTCAACCATTGTCTATATGTCAGATGTGCCCCTGGGTTTGAGAACTCAGAAGGCTGCACATGGCTGCTGAGGAAAAGCCTTTACATTTTGAAGTAGTCAGATAATCAGTGGTACGACTGCTTGGCAAAAGCCCTCAAGCACATGGGCTACTGGACATCTCCTGCAGATGAGTGTGCATTCCTGAAGCGCTCACAGGAGGGGCTTGAGAAGGTCTTAGTTTATGTGGATGACTTTCTCTACATAGACCCAGCCAGGACAGTGGCAGCAGGTTTGCTAACACTTTGGGAGACAAATTCACTCTCAAGTCACTCGGTCAGGTGAGTCACAGATACCTGGGAGTCCACATCACCAGGAGTGATGGGGGTTTGCACTGAGCCAGGAGGAGAAGATTCAAGAGCTCATCCAGAAGTGCAAGATGGCTGATGCAAAACCTGTCAACAGCCCTGTGCAAACCAACTTCTAGGGGCTCACCCACAACCTGAACCCTCATTTTGAGGACAACACTACCACTACAAGTCAGTGGTATTGTCACTGCTCTATATAAGAAATTGGAGCAGACTCGACATCTCTCTTGTAGTGAACTTGCTCACTAGACATGTGGAGACTCCCAAACAGTTTCACTGGCTGACAGCAAAAAGGGTTCTGAGGTGCTACTCTACTGCTTAAGCCTACCACAAAAGATGTACCTCTCCTGTCTGCTTGTGCAGATGCAGACTGGGCACAAGATCACAAGACCAGAAGGAGCATGTCCAGCTTCCTCATAGTCCTCAATGGCAGCCCCATACATTGTCACATGGGTCAGCAGAGGATCACCACCTGTTCATCTGCTGAGTCAAAATATGCCTGCCTATCCGATGCAGCCAACAACCTACAGTGGTTTGATTCTCTGGTCAGCAGCTTGTGGGAGCCACCACCCCTTCCTCTCTAGAAGATGGAAACCAACACAGGTGCAATTGCCATTTCTAGGATGCTCTCTATAGGACCTAGATCCAGACATATAGATATCCACTATAAGAATGTTAGGCAGCTCACAAATATGGGGTTTGTTATTGTGATCCATAGAAAAACAGAGCAACAGATAGGAGATATCTTTACAAAGCCCCTGCCTAGTGACAGGCATACCTATCTATGTGGGAAAATGTGTCTAATATTGCCATAACATGTCTTGCCTTCTGTATTTGTAGAACTGAATTTCCTCTGTAGAACTGAATCAGCAGCTCTTTGGGCAATTTGAGCTTTCTGAGTTGGTGCAGAAAAAAACATTCTTTCTTGTGCTTTTTTGATAATGTCTTTGATGTTAGATGACCATTTTAAGTCTTGAGATATGATAGAACCTAGAAACTTGAAGGTCTCTACTGTTGATACAGTGCTGTCTAGTTTTGTAAGTGGTGGTTGTATAGGAGGGTTTCTCCTAAAATCAACCACCATTTCTACAGTTTTGCATGCATTTAGTTCAAGATTGTTCTGGTTACATGACAAGGGTAGTTGTTCAACCTCTCATCTGCAGGGATGGGTTCCTACCAGTTCACTGGTTACCTGCTTTGTGGGCGCGCTTCCTGATCTCCTGTCAAATGTGCGCTGTACGCAATTGACTTCAAAATCAAGATGCAGTCATTGGTGTATAGAGAAAAGAGGAGTGGAGAGAGCACACAGCCCTGGGGGGCTCCTGTGCTAATTTTACAGGTATCTGATGTGATTTTGCCTAGCTTCACCTGCTGCTTTCTGTCTGTTAGGAAGCTTCTGATCCATTTACAAGCATGGTCAGGTACAGCCAGCTGATTTAGTTGAGTTAGAAGAATATCCAGAATGATGGTATTGAATGCTGAGCTGAAGTCAATCCTGCATCTCATGTCTAGTGATGTTCATTGGCTTTGGCACCAAGCTCAGACCCAAATTTGGGACAACACATAATACAATGGGAAAAAAATCAATTGTCCTATTACCTAGTGTTCAGGGAAGCTACAGAAAGAATCTCTCTGAATGCCATGTTTATGTTATACCATCGTGAAATAAACCCCATCTTCTTTACTTCAGCTATGCAAATAAGCTGTGGAAAATGCTCAGCTGCTTTTTATTTGTGAGTAGTTGATCAAACCAGGTGGGAGGAGCTGGACTGTATGCTCAAATAAAAGGAAAAGGAGTGTTTGAATTATAGATAGCACTTTCAAGACCATAAGGCTATATGGAAAAGGGTGAAACAGGTATTTACTAGGAAGTGGAGGGTGCATTGTGGGTTATATATTTCACTTTTTTGTATATATTTGTATTTCCGGATTCTCCGGATTCCGTCAGCTAGGCAGTGCCGGCTGGCGGGTCCGAGGGCTCGGGCCTTCTCTGTGGCAGCGCCGTCC
>JANHGC010008664.1:7690-24397 GCA_027560395.1 Boaedon fuliginosus
CCCGAGGGAGAGGGAAAGGAAGGGAGCATAGTAACTAGGGCCACGCTTGCCGGCATAGCCAGGTCTTCAAGGCTTTGTGGAAAACTAGCAAGCTAGAGCTGTTTCTAATCTCCGCGGGGAGTGAGTTCCATAAAGTGGGGGAGGCCACATATCATCAAATCCAATACAGGTAGTCCTCAACTTCCAACAGTTCATTTAGAGAGCATTCAAAGTTACAATGGCATTGAAATAGTGACTTACGACTGTTTTTACAATTACTGCCTTTGCAGAATTCTCATATGTGGTCAACATTCAGATGCTTTGCACCTGGTTCATATTTATGACTGTTGTGGTGTCCCAGGGTCATGTAATGCCATTTTGCGATCTTCTGACAAGCCAAGTGAATAGGGAAGCCAGATTCACTTAACAACCAGGTTACTAACTTATCAACTGCACTGATTTACTTAACAACTGTGGCAAGAAAAGTTGTAAAATGAGGAAAAATTCACTTAATAACTGTCTCACTTTGCAACAGAAATTTTGGGCTCAATGGTGGTCCTAAGTCGAGGACATTCCCTTATAGAATGCTGACTTTTAGAGAGAGAAAGAGAGAGAGAGAGAGAGAGAAGATTGTACTAAGAATTTACTATATTTACCATGTATTGAAAGTGAAAGCAACCATGTATGCTAATGGAAAAGGAACAGGTTGTAAATCCTGCAAAGGAACTCATTTCTGTTCTGCAGCCACTGTAGGACAGTGGCCATTTTGGCCTTCTTCTCTGTATTCATTATGAACATGAGGCTGGGAGATGACTATGGGGAGATATAATGGGAGATAGGGAAGATATAATTTGAGATAGGGAACATCTATCTGAATGGAAGGTGTGGCACAGTACTGACCCCAAAGTCGTGACAGGGATGCGAGTATGGTCATCTGAGAAACTTCCAGGGGCATTGCTCCATAAATAACTGAACATGACACCCTAATTGTAAAGTTAGGCCTTGAGGATAAAAAGTACTCAGGGTTTGCTGCCCAATACTAGCATCCCGGTTGCTTCCTCGCCATATACTTTTCCCCCCAGCTTTGCAGCAGGACAATTCTCATGATGGATTTGAAAGCAGGGCAGGAGAAGACAATGAACATAAGCTTTAGAAAAGAGTGTGACATTACTAAACAAGATAGGTTTCAAAACTGGAAATCGTTAAAGAAGCTAGAATAAAAAATAAAGACATATCTGTTAAAGGTGTAATATTGGCTGATTTCTACTTTAGGTCAGTTCCAATTCCTTTCCAAGGTGTCAGTTCTGCTTCCAGTCCAGGAGTTCCCCCTCAGAGCAACATGACCAGCAATCGGAGACTGCAGCAGACGCAGGCTCAAGTGAATGAGGTGAGCTTCACCCAAGACATATTTGTAGATATTACAATTTTTAAATTTGGAACATGGGGGGTGGGGTGGGATAAAACATGGAAGTGAATTAGGCCACAGGTTATACAAACATGGTTATGTTTATGGTTTTGTGCTCAAATATCAATTGTTAAGCCTATGCATTCTGGCATTCTGGAACTTAAAAGATAACTGCAGCAAAATACTCAACATGTATGTAAAGCTAATAATCTAGACATAAGAACCCCAAGACATTAATGATCAAGGAGTTCAACATAGTAAATACTACCTACGCAATTAAAAGAAGAGAGAATTTAATACTTGAGGTTATCTATACCTATCTACTGATTTCCTTAGATGAAAATTCTCTATGGTATATGAAAATGCTCTAAATAGCTGACTCATTGGCACTATCAAGAAATGGGAACACAGAAATATCCCGTCACTGCTTATCACATGCTCCATGATCAATCAGAAACACAAATAATTTTTTTTCTGTAGTGGCTTTTCTGAAAAATACATGATTTTGGAGAATATAGTGTCTTTGAAACAAATATTTGGAGATTGAAAAGCACAGAATAATTCTGTATTACTTGGATGAATCACTGGCTAGGTTAGGGCGTCATGGAAAGCAATGTTTCCCCTCAGGTCTGAGGTAACACATTGTGATAACCAGAGCAATTGCAGCTAAGAAATCATGGTTCGTGGTTTATTATGGTATATTGTCAGCACAATTAAATCGCAGTTGTTCACTAATCATAGTTAATTAATCATGGTTTATCACAATGCATAAACCAATCCCTTAGATGGCACTAAACACTCACATATAGAATCTAGTGCTGCATGTATTCAAACACATTGTATAGAGATATTACATTAATTGTCTGTAAGAACCTCCGGCAAAAGCAGTATATAAATAAGTATATAACAGTATATAAATAAATAATCTATATAAATAAGGCATTGTTAACACATTAAGAAATGTTACAATTAATATAGTCAAACATTATTTGGTGTGTGATTTGAAAATTGAAAAGGATCTTCATTTGTCCACAATTTAGGATACCATGCAAAATAATTTACAAAGTACCCTTCTATCTGGTTTGCAAAGCTGTGTTATATAGTCAATAACACTGGAAAAACAATGCTAAGTAGACACAGGAAGTGAAGTGGTTATGGATAGTTTTTAAAAATGGAAAAATTAGATCTGCTTAAGTTTATTTAGGGGCAAATATTTATAGATCCCTGCAAATATTCAATCTAATCCTTATAGTAACATCAGCTCAGATCAAGTAGCCTGGTGTTTTTCACAAGGCAATGTTTCTATGAATCCTTATCAGCAACTTTTGTTATTACATGATTTCAAAACAATAATATTACCTCATATTCCTTCCATGAATTGAGAACAGTATTTTACTATGGAAATCTGAAAATCCAACTGGCTACTTATTTAATCAGAATATTAAGTTTTTCTTTACATGAAAAATTATTATGGGAAAATGCCATTTTTAAAAAGTTTAATAACTGAGCACATTTTACTCTCATTTAGAAAATAATTTCTTTGTTTAAATTTGACCTTCTTACCTTCTCAAGATTTAAGCAGATCTCAGATTATTCTACTTATTGATCAAAATCTGACAGTGGCCTCATTACTTTATAAGACCCAATTTCCATTTACTTCCCCATCTTACTACAAAAAGTAATTGTTTGGTCTTAATCTTTTCTTTTTCCATTCAGAAAATGTTCTTTATTTAATATAAAAAGAGCTCTAAAATAATGTGATCATTTCTTCCGTTCAGTAGTCCAAATCTTACCTCCTTGCTCATAATAAATTAACAGAAGGACAATGCGAAGATGTCTTCCTACCCAGTCTCTGAAGTTCCTGCTCCTAGAGCTTCTGGTTCCCAAAAACTTTCTTATCACATACTGACTATAATTCTTAGCCTTTTGGACCCTGCACAAATTAGACAATTTCAACAAACACAGCCTCGCCGTTTTTTTGCATACATTTAATGTCTGCATCTGGAAGGTATGTTAGAAAAGATATCAGTAGACTTTGTTCAGTATAAACCGATGACAATTTGAAATTTGAAATAAAGTTTCCTTGTATACTTTTTTCCAGTAAGCTGGTTGTGCTTTATCTTAGAACTATCCTTCCTTCATCAGATATTGAAAAAGTGATTCTACTTCAATACTTTGTAAGTAGACTTCCTAAACACTGTGCCATTTTCAGGTGGTGGACATCATGCGGGTCAACGTAGACAAAGTACTAGAAAGAGATCAGAAGCTTTCAGAACTTGATAACCGAGCAGATGCTTTGCAAGCAGGGGCCTCACAATTTGAAACCAGTGCAGCTAAGCTGAAGAGGAAATACTGGTGGAAAAACTGTAAGGTATACTTGTCTACCATATGATACAATGTGATCTTAGTCCAAGAGAAATAAGGACAAACATCAGCCTAAATTCATTGTGTTAGTCAATTAAAATGAAAATGTATATATTCCTGATCAGGAATTTTGGAGTTTGGTAAAAATGTATGAGTTGAGTTATAACATTATATAAATAAAGAAGAACAGTTTATTGAAAATATTGTAATTATAAATTATGCATAAAATAGATGGTTCTTAACTGATGGCAGATATAGGAAAAGTTAGCAAAGAAACTATTTTTTACCTCCTTTCCTTGTTTAGAAAAATTTACTTTACATATCTGCATGTAATATGCCTCCTATTGATTAGATGGATATTTTAATCACTTCCAGTTACTGATTCTTTTTTTACTGTATTTTTCTCTCTTCGGTACTAAAAGATACATCAGGCTATGTCTAATCTCTAAATAGACTACAGTAGTTAGTTTAGGCTTATCTATCATAATGTTATATTCTGATCAAACATTGTGTTTTTCTTTCATACAAGGACTTGCTTCCAGGGTTCTTTGTACAAAAATAATTTTCTAACCTTATTGTTTTCCCTCTGTATACATTCTTTCTACTATAAAAACCCACCTGAGAACAGCAGCACCTAGAGCTGTGTGAACAGTGCTGCAGTGCTTCAATTCCAGTAAACACAGCAAAGTGGTACCATGATACAGTAAATAAGGTGTTCCACTTCCCATTGAATTGAAGGGCAACCTCATTTTCTTATTCAGAGGTATACAAAGGAACTTTAGAACTCCTTTGAATTGTACAGCTATAGATTTGGCTTCTATTATCTAACCATTCTACCTCATTCATTGAAGTTTGAAGGGCATCATTTTTTTCATTGTTAATTCACTTATTTTCCTACCATTTTTCTTTTCTATGTCAACAATGGGTTCTGTATTTTTCCACAGCTGTCTGCCTTCAATGAATTTTTGAATTACCTCTCCGAAGTAATTCAGGAACACTTTAATATAATTTGACACCTTAAATTCATCTGAAGGTTCAGCTTGAAAATTCACCCCAAGGAACCGATTCAATCAATCCTTTTTTAAGATTAAATTGCCCTTTTTAAATATTGTAGTCATAATATACAGGGCACACCTGTAGTGTTTCCATTCAAATAAAAGCTAAGTTACCTTTTAATAGCAAGTTTGAGGTTAATTATTTTGTTTTCTTTTCCCTTTCTAGATGATGATTATCCTGGGTGCATTATGTGCAATCATTCTTATCATAATTATAAGTGAGTAACACAAATGTTAATTTTGAGTGACTTCATTTTGTGTTCATTTTGACTGATCATTATAATCAGTGGTGCGATTCAACCGCTGTAACAACCGGTTCTGGGAGGGCGAAAAACAGGCCTTCTGGAAGTACCAGAAGCCTGAAAACAGAAAACTGTTTCTGGTCACTGGAGGGTCTCCGGAGCCCGGAGAGACCATTTTCACCTCCCAGAGGCACAAGGAAAGCCTCCGGAGCCCGGGGAGGGTGAAAACACGCCCCCGCCATTGCCAACTAGGCCACATCCACCATGGCCATGCCTATCCAGCAACCGGCTAACATTTTTGGAGCTTACCCCTGGACTAAGGGCTGGTAAAAGGTCAGATAATATTCCACCAAGAAATACAAGGGCGCTAGACTGTATTTTAAAAATCCCAGAAGATGACAATGGTAAACCACTTCTAAAGAAAACCAACTTTAAAGGGAAAATCATTTTTATGATTAGCAAGGTAGAAAACACTTGCATAAAGTGGTCTAACTTTGGTTTTCTTAAAGTCACCAACAAAGTCCTTCTCAATCCAGTCACAGCATGATCAGGTATTACATCACTGAATGCTATAAAATAGAGACCAATTGTCATGATTTGCATGAGCACTGTACTGGATGGCTAAAGATGTTAAGATTTCATCATCATCAGAGGTATCACTGGCTAGTGAAGATCTGCTTCATATAATATATTAAATGTGTCTCTTGGCATCTCTTGTGTGAAAACAGGTTGGCAAATACTACTTGCACCTTAACTCACAGGTAGTCCTCGATTTACAAGTTTGTTTAGCGACCTTTCAAAGTTATAATGGCACTAAAAAAAGTGACTTATGACCGACTTTCACACCTATGACCATTTGGAGCATCCCTATAGTCATGTGATCAAAAGTCAGACACTTCACAACTGACTCATACTTCTGATGGTTGCAGTGTCCCAGGATCATACAATCACCTTTTGTCACCTTTTGACAAGCAAAATCAATAGGGAAGCCAGATTCACTTAATGACAGTATTACTAACTTAACAATTGCAATGATGCACTTAACAACTATCGCAAGAAGGTTGTAAAATGCGGCAAAACTCACTTAAAAACTGTCTCGCTTAGCAAAATAAATGTTGGATTCAGTTATGGTTGTAAGTTGAACACTACCTGTGCTGATCTGCTATGCTGAGCGCTCTTTATACTTATTTTAATTGGAAGGAAATGGAAATGGTTGTATCAATATGACTTTTCCCCCTATGATCAGCATTTCAGCAGAGTGGATTAATTAACATGATTTTCTCTGAACATCTTTTTAATGACTGGTTTTCTTTTTATTGTTTTGCATTGTGAAACTCATATCATTTAATGTGAAGACATGGCAGCTATGGAGCAAGTCACTCCTATTTCTCATTTGGTTGAATATTGGTAATGTAGAATAGGTGGAGAGACTGAACTACCTGTATATTTCACACTATAAGATACACCGGACCATAAGACACACATTTGCTTTAGAGGAGGAAAACAAGAAAAAAAAATCTGCCTTTGCCTCCCAGCATCCACCTGGCTAGCATCCTTGCAGCAAACAACAAACAGCTGGCCAGCTTCAGCACATAATCGCAGCCCCAGCAGGTAGCTCATCAGGATTCCGCTCCGTTGCGCCACCACTAGTCAACTGAGTTGAGTTGCTGCTGCCGCCAGGGAACATTGGAACTTTTGCTGCTGAGCAGCTGATTGGCAGTTAGATCAGCCTCGCGGAATACTGCCGATCAACTGTTCTAGGCAGCGAGGACTGCCGCCTATTGCCGCCACCGATCACTACCACCAATTTCCAGTGATTGGTGGTGGCGGCAAACAGCGGCGAGCGGCAGCAATAGCCGCTGCCTAGAACAGCTGATCTGTATTCTGGGAGGCTGATCCAAACACTGATCAGCTGCTTGCAGTGAAGGTTCTAGCGTTCCCCGGTGGTGGCGAATGGCAACAGCAGTTACAGGCAGCAGCAGCAAACATGGCCCACCCACCCCTGCAATACTCTATAAGACGCACAGACATTTCCATTTTTTGGGGTGGGAAAAGTACGTCTAATGGTGTGAAAAATATGTAATTTCTTGATTTAAAAAGAGCCTAAATTGTTAGCTCGCTCCAGTTCAAAGCACATAATTTAGTGAAGTCCAAACAAGTCTCAGAAAGAAAGAAGAAAGAAAAAGCTTACATTGATTCTCTGAAGTTTATTCATTTGTTTAGTTTTTAAAGTAGTGACTGGGATAATGAATCTCCAGGATTTATTGTAGAAATAGAATTTGCTAAGTATATTAAATCTATAGATGAAAATAAAGCACCATTTTTGTGGCATGAATCTTGAAGCAGAGGTCAGTCATGGCTCTCAGTTTTAGTAAAATTTTTGGGATATATTGAATGAGATAGTTTCCAATTTAAGACATTTGTTTTAAATCTGGAGAATGTAAATGACAATTTTATTTCTCCATGTTATCTATTGTTACTAGAAATGTGTTGTTGTGAGTCTGTCAGCTCAGCAGACAAATCTCAGTTCTCCAGCTAGGAGAACATATAGGAGATTAACAATATTTTCATTCTTTTTTCTTTCAGTTTATTTCTGCACCTGAAATACTAAGTTCAAATGGTTTGGTGTGGCTACGCTCAACTTCACTGATAATTCCACAAATGAAATTGAAATTTAATGTTTACGTCTTGGGGCTGGTTGCTTGCAACAATGTATAAGGTTTGTTTAGGATTCAGTTTTCAGGGGTTTGTTTTGCTTTTGTTGGTGATGTGTGCTGTTCCTAGAAAAATAGTGTGCCAGTTAAAATACTGCCAACTAATTTCATACATCAATCTCTTGCTGTGTCTTAAAATATGAGAATGCTGATCTTTAAAAATGTTCATTCTGGAAAGCTGTTTCATCTGAATGAAAAAAAATCACCGGATAAAAACAAAAGGGATGATGCAAATGGGCTCTGATTGAAAGGATATTAAAGAATGGCAAATTGTTTTTAAAATTAGGTACCTTTTATACCATAAAAACCACCTCAGATTCATAAGAACTGATCTTTATAACAGCAGTTTAAAACAAATTCGTAGCAATATCTAGGACTATGATAATCCTATGATATGAGTCAAGCATAATTAAGAACAAAGCTTGTACACTTCCCATTCCCCATGTTGAATACAATTAATACCTTAAACGTACAACAGATTTTTAAGGCAAGGGTTCACAATATTTTCCAAACACAATTGTTAACTTTTTAAGCAGTTTGAGTTCATAACTGGATTCCTAAGGTCACTCAAGTATTTATATACAAGCAAAGACTTGATTTATCCTTGTCCACATCTTCCATTAGACCTGTGTTCAGCATGTGGTATTCTTGAGTAGCTATTGAAGCTTCAGTGCCTAATCAGAACTCACTACTGACACCTGTCCCGCTCCTATATTGTTTTCTGGCATTCAGTGTTAAGGTTAGCAATCCAGTGTTTACTTTTTACAAAATAGATTCCAAGATCTTGACAAACTACATCTCTCATCATTCCGCATTACTGTCCACTTAGTTGCTGAGAGTTGCATTTTTTATAATCCCAGGAGGACAACAGATTCTTTATTCTTGATTTTAAAATGATGCCAGACAATTAGGATCAAAACCACCAATATAAGATCCAATAGAATACTTTGCCAAGACTCTCCCTCTGTGAAATTTGTAGCCATTGCAGTCTAAACTCATTTTGTTAAAATGAAAAAGGGATCAATGTGTATATACATGCTGATATTTAAAGACATATTTAATTATAAAAAGTGTGAGAAACTGATTAATTCAGGCTGATGAGAACCTCTGCTTTTCAATTATGCTTCATGGTTTGATGTTTAATATAGAAAACTCCGGATACCCGCAACCTTAATTAAACAGAAATGTACGGTACTAGCTGTTGCTCCTGTTTTCAGTCTGTTGAACAGAAATATCTATATTTACAATGCTGTATAGCTAGGTATAGAATGAAGTGGTGCAGGACAAGGAAATTTGTTATGTTATGCAAAAACCCTTTAATATTCTTGTTTCCTCCCTTATTCTAGAAAATCATTTTGCCCTAGACGTGTTTTGTATATCCTAATAGAAAGCTGTATTTTTCAAAATGTTTCTGAACTGCGACTCTCAGCATTTCATATCACTGCTTATACAGGTAGTTATGGTTGGACATCTGGAAGCCACAAATTTCCAACTGCTCTACTTGTCTGACAACAGCAGAGTTGAAAAAAAGCAGTGCCTGGTGAAATGGGCTGCATGGCTTAGGATTGTATGCTTCCAGGTTGGCCTTGTGGATGAAGTACTACACAATCTTGCATGGCATAGCTTCAAATTAAATCCTAAATTTCTGCTTATACCAAAATATCTAAAACAATGGGGTCAGTAATATTATCATCTTGATGTGGACTCTTGTAAAATCTGTATTTTATCATTTTTTGCAAATTATATTAGGCCTAAGCATTATCATAGCTAGTTTGGCCTCAAGATTTGTTGCAATCCTGAATTTGTGAAACTTGATTTCAGAACTTCACTCATTGTGGAGCCAATTAAATTTGTTATTTTTTTCATTAAAATGTCTTAGCATAAGAGTGCATTTGCATGTGTCATATTCACTAGTTATTCTGAATCTGTAAACAACTGCACCCAAATAACTTTGCATTCACATTTGCAGAAAAGTGCTATATTTAACTCTGTATTGCATAGGTGTTGCATCGGGTTCCTTTCACTTAGGAATTCATTGAAACATGGGATTTTAACATGAATCTTTGTTTTAGACCACTGGTGTCAAACTCGTGGTGTCATGTTGTCATCATGTGACGTATCACAATGTTTTTCCCTTTGCAGACCTGGGGTGGGTGTGGCCTGCGCGTGGCACATCCGGTCCACTGGCCACCAGTTTGACACTCCTGTTTTAGACCTCTTTTAATACCTCAGAGGTCTCTACTTCATGACAAATCTCTGATGGATTCTTCAAATGATGAGGAAATACAGACACTGAGCCCATACCCTATGCTCACCCTATGCTGTGCCATTTTAGAAGAGATAGGTGAAACTTTAAATGATACCTTCTTTCCACTGATGGTGCAGAAGGATCTCATTCTTTGATACTTTGGTACTCCAGACTTTTATAGCCCTACGTCAAGCAATAAAGTTTATTGAGGGTGTGGAACAAAGAATGGGTAGCAATGGAGGTAGTAAGCAAAATCATACAAGCTGAAATGGGGCTCTGTTTCAGTTACATTTTTTCTCTCTCACTCTTTCAAATTAGGAGTTTATACCTTCCTGTTTCTAATTCTTGAAAATAGTTTACAACAATTACCACTGTATTTCTAGTACATTAATTCAATGTGTTAGATCCAGACTTAGCTAAAATAGACCCTTTATAAACAAGCAGCTTACATTAGGCATGCCTTAGATTTTATTTCTTTTAGTGAATCTACTCTAAGATTCAACTAATGTACAGAAATATACATGGTGAGATGGGCAGCAAACAACAATAACATAAATGTAACCCGTATCAACCATTAGCACCCATCAATGGTATTTGTGATGCATTCTTAAATATTCAGTTGTCTAAGTTTTATGTTTAATGACTAAAGATATAAATGTAGAACAATCTGCTTAAGGCAATATCAGAACTTGATAGTGCCTGTTCTATTTTACATTTAATTTTTTACCCAGAATATTTTTCTCCTGCCATTCATTACAGAAGCTCCAAATTATCAACCTTTTTTTTTTCTTTGGTAAGAAAAAAAAGTCCACAACTTTAAACATAAAAGGTACCAAACTCTTTTTGCAGTTGCAGCTTCCTATTGATATGGCATTTAAAAAGCTTCATCTGTGAATGAAAAAGCAAAACCAGTCCAATTGTATGTTGCTTTGTGAGTGTTAAACCTAGTTATGAGGCAGTGAGTCATCTAGGCAGTAACCTCATTCTGTCATGAATTTGAACATTTAGTTTAGAAGGAAAAAAATACTATGCCTTAATTGAAAGAAGCCTCATCATTAACAACTATATTTAGATATACTGGTGGCTCAACAATGGAGGATAATCACAAAACCTAAGTCCTCTACAACTCTTCCATCAGCTAAAAAGGCTCAGAATTAGGTCGGTTATGGCCAAAATATCTGCTCCATTTTTATTTATTTTCTTGCTTCCTTTCCATCATGTTTTTTGTTAACATCTCTCTGATTAAGAGTTTTAGAAAACTTTAGAAAGTTTTAGACCATTACTTTACATAGGTATTTTATTTGTTTGAAAAGTTAAATCCAAGTATCCAAAAAAAGAACCGCCTGGAGTTCCCCTTGATCGGGGAAGAGAGGTGGAGTATAAATCGCATAAATAAATAAAAAACGGAATGTATCCTTCCCTACTTGCATTATCTTAGACTATGGAGAATATATATGGACACACTAAATTATTTTCTACTTTATTCTACAATATATTAATTAAATTAATAAACACCACAATACTAAAGACTCCTATAACAGGATTATTTGATAATTTATATGATTTCATACTTGGAAGAAGAACCACTTTCCTTTGACCTCTGGTGATCATGCAGGACATTCCAGCAAAGCTAATATCAACATGAGAATATTCACCATCATGCTCAAGTCTACTGTATGGTCTCGTAGGATCAGTTTCCCAGTTGAAACTATGGTTATGTCTGTGCATTTGTTGTGAAATTAGAGGGGGGTTTTCATCATGTCTTCTGACAGCTAGTTGGTGTTCATGGATGTGTTTGCCAGTGTTATGCCTATTTGTCTTATGTAGTTGTTACAGTCATTACACTGTATATTGTAGATGACTTGTTTTTAGTTCTGGGGCTGCTGGGTCTTTTGGTTTACTTAGGATGTTTTGAAGAGCTTTAGTTGGTTATAGGCTATGTTGACTCCATGAGATCACTATTTACTAGCTCTGATTATGTTACATTTTTATAACTTTTCACATCCGTTCGCTCATACTTGTTGCTTGTGCTAGCTATTAAAGTGTAATAGATACAAGTTTTGAAAACCTGTATTTTACAGTAGTTAAGGGTGATGTGGTTAATAGAAGTGCAGAAGAAGCACCATGAATTCTTTTTTTTTATTAAAAACTTTAAAATGAATTGGGAGTGCTTCAGGATTCAGGAATTTTTTCCTTTAAAGGGTCTCTGTTGATTACTTCTGTAGATTATCTAGTTGGGCAGTGACTTACAATACAAGTAAATATTTGTATTTGTTGCAATTTCACGACACCAACTTCCTTTAATTTAATTAGTGAAGGAAGTATTTAGATAATTAAGCATTGCATCTCCTGTAGCCATCCAGATTGTACTCCTGGCATTATTCATGTCTCTGTTATTATTTCTAAAAGAAAAAGAATTTCTGGATAAAGCTGACATGGTAACATCAACAAAATTACAAAGCAAAATTACATGGCATGAAGAGTCATCACATTACAACTTTTGCATAACCAAGGTGCCAGCAAGTCCAGAAGCTACACCCAAGTATCCTAGATTACTAGACTACTCCTAAAGACTTACATGGTAGAAAAGAGAAAGGTAAATACATCATTAATTTGCTTTTTTTTAAAGATAGTAGAATTAAAAAAGAGCTCCACAAAAATATTTACTGAAGTAGTTAAAACACTGGTTTTGTTACTGATCTGTACTGAACCTTTTAGGAATATTCTGTGTAAATTGTTTTTAGAAGTGTGGCACCATTTAATGTTACACTTCTTAACATTATGCAAAAAACCCTATCAATTTTAGAAAAAGAATAGCTGTAGAAATATTTTACAAATACATATTCCTAAATAACTTTTTTAGAATATTTTTCTTTTCACCTTTTCTTACAAATCAAAACAAGTTATTTAAAAGGGTCAAGTATTTATTTCTGATTTGCTGAGAATAAATTCCATCCATAATTTATTATTTATTTATTTATTTGGATTTATACTCCGCCTCATTTCCCCGGTCAAGGGGAACTCAAGGCGGCTTTTGGAAGCAAAAATGTGAAAGAAACAAAGAACCAATAGGATCCAATCTCAAGATAAAATATAGAGTTCTTTATATTTTGTAGTTTGCACTAACATTTTAATATCAAAGGTGTTGTACATCAGTTTGCAATAAGGTATAGCAAACAATTCTCTTTTCTCCTTCTTGTGTCTTCATATAAAAGACAAAAAAAGGATGTGTTGGAATTAGTAAAGACTCAAATGGACTTATCAGAAAAAATAAGTTATTCCTCATTTTGGTCTCTCTTACATCTATTTTGGGCAATGTGATGTCATATTTGTGTTCACTTGCGTGCACAGCCACCCATCAAAGCAAGAACAAAATAGGAGTATTTCAACCTCTCAGTAAAGTTGAGAGCAGGCCTTAAAGCGGCTGTTTTGGGACTGACTTCACCACTAAGTAAGAGTTTGCGGAATTCACATATATGAAAAGGTTTCAGGCAGTCTCAACAAACAATGGATTTTTAATACATTACAATTTTAATTGTTGAAATATCTCAATTTTTCTCATATAACTGGATGATATAACTAGGCATCTATAACATATCTACACAGCCAACCTGTGCCTCCTTCCCCCTCTTGCCTCACCTGTTTAAATCCTTTAATTAATGCATCTGAAGTGAACTGTAGCTGATGAAAGCTTACACGCTTGAATAAAATGTGCTAGTCATAAAAACTGCTACCAGCCCTTCCAATATTTCTGCTTCTTTAAAAAAAATCCAGTATATTGTTACTGAACCAATACCAAATAACTGGCAGCTGCTGGCAAAACACCACAAAACTGTACTGCAGTATCTCATTCTAATTTTTTGCAATTTCCCTCCAATTTGGCATCAGGCACATCACAGCAAATTTGCTAGATTTTTCTGATCTCAAAAAGCTAAGCAAGGTTGGAGCTGGTTGGCATTGGACAGGAGACCACTCAACACCCCCGAGATGTAGACTACATCGGTAATTCATCAATCCCAGACCATTTCCACATTGTTAATTAAAATATGAAGTTGCCATGAAGTGACCAAACGCACAGTACTGTAGTCTGGCAAGACTTCGGCTTCTATCAGAAAAAGCGTCTGGGCTTACTTCCCTAGCAATTACGCAATCGCCCTACTTTACGCCGATTAAAACAAAATACCAAATATTCATCCTTTCACTGGGTGACAACAGAGAAGGAAAATCAATCCTTCCCCTCACGAAAGTGCTACCAGAGCCAATTTCGCAGGCTAGTTTATCGTTATATGAACCTCATACCCGGGTTTAGTTTATCGCGTCATGAGAATTGAGTAAACACGGATAAAGCGTGTCGTGGGAAACCCGCCCATTCCAGTCACCGTACCCCCCCCCCCCCCGCAAATGCGTTCCGAGAGCCTATCCCACCGTATCCAAAGCATGACGCAGTAATCTCGCACGCTCTCCGCCCACACCCTTCGGGTGCATCTTTCCCTCAAGGAATGGGAGAAGATTCCAACTGACAACCGAAGGAGACACCAGCTGCCAAAGCGCGACAGCTAAAAGGTTCCGCAGCTTTCTCCCCCGAAAGAAACATGTAGTCACACGTGAAGCTTATACAACGGGACTGACGCCCGGCGCGGCCAATCGCAGGCATCTCAGAGGTACGCCCGCCCACTCTTTGGAGAGTCAAACTTTCCCTTTAGCCAATCGCCGCTTGCGCGAACTGTTTTCTCAGGCCGAGCCACCTTTCTGAAGGTATGAAACCCGAGCTCGGCGGTGTTTGAGAGGAGGGCAGACGGAAGGAGGTCGCCGAAAGGGGGCGCTCGTAGCAGCAGGGCCAGTAGGCGAGGGGCGAGGCAGTATAGCGGCTGATAGTCCGTTCCTCTCTCCCTCTCCTCCTCCTTCTTCTCCTTGGGTGTCTCCGCCGGGGGAAGACTTTTAACTTTGTACAACCTGCAGTCTCCGCTGCCTGGCCGGTGGGTCGACTGACCGTCCTTTCGTTGCCAACTGCCAGCGCCGATATTGGAAGTAGGTGAGGGGATGAGCAGGGATTGAAGCGGGACCGCCCCCGCCGGACCTCCTTCCTTCCCTCCCTCCCTCCGCGAAAATCGAGAGGTGCGAAGCGTAGGGGGAGTGTGCACGGCTGAACCGGGGGGCGGGGGAGGGGGCTCAAGGGCCTTGGGAGTGGGGCGAGAGTGGTGAGACGATGCCCGGCGTGACTGGTTGGTCGGCGGCGGAGGAGCTTTATTCTCAGTACCCTGCCACGAGTCACGGAAAATAAAGGAAAATAAAGTTACGGTTTGTTTAAAAACTAAGCATGAAACAAAACGAGGTGAGATGTGGAACGGATGAAAGCAAGAAAAAAGGTTAGGATGGTGGAGATCGGAGCACTCAACTGTTTGATTGGAAGAGTAGGTGGGTTTTTATGTAACATTTCTATTCCTGTATCGGCATAACTGAGGTGCTTTTTGTTGTTTTGTGGGGTGCAAGGACTGCAATATAAGATATGTGTTTAACTGGGGATATGTTTGTACCTCTGAATTTAATGGGATTTGCTAGACGTGTACAAAATTGCATCTGTCACTTGATGCAACCGAGTGGATTCTACTCAGGCAACCACTGGGTCACTGAGCTAATTTAGGGTTGATGTTTAAATTAAATTGGCAGATGCTGTCATGTCTGAACACTACACTTTGGTATAAGTGAACTCATAAGTAGTTTTTGGAGGGCTAGCCAGGTGCTATTGGAGCATTGAAGGCTAGGAGAGAAAAATTACAGGTAGTACGTTACTAGGAGAGAACAGTTGTTTGGATATATACTGTACTTACATTTTCAGTCATGAGTGTCTTTTAAAACTAACTGCTACAGCTTTTTGTTTCATGTTAATTTTGTAGTTGTGTTGTGAAATGTTTTTTTAATGAGTCAATGGTGATTTATTATATATTTTTCTTTGGGAGATGACTCTCCAGTTTTCCCCCCAAACCAACCCTGCAAAGATATCCAAGGATCAAAATGACAAAAGTAATGTTACACTGTTGCAGTGCAGGCTCCTTAAGCTTCATGTATGATGGTATATTGGGGGGGGGGTGGCACTCCCCCCAATACACTCCCAAACTGCTTCAATGATTAGTATAGTCAAATAATTCCACCATGCCCAGGCTAATGTAGCTGAAATTAAAATTAATTATTACAGTTCATTATACAAGCAACTCTTGATGTTTAGTGACAGTGATTATAAATTGAATATGAAATTAAGTAGTTTCACAGCTTAAGTTTTACAAATTTTATTCATTGAAGAGCTTAGAACATAAAGTAGTTCCTATTTTTGTTTACATGCCACTTATTTTTAAGATTTTTATAGTTTTAGAGGAACCCGTTATACTGGAACATTGTTATTTTTTATGATGCTGCCGCATAAATGTGTGACCAATAAATGAGTAAAATAGTAGAGTCCTTAACCATCATGTTTTCAATCAAAGATCTGGAGGCAGAATGCTTAGTTGGAAAATCAAAAAAGAAGAAAAAGTTAAACCACTGTATCCAGCAACATGGCATAAGTCCAGTTCACTTGGCTTACAACTAGTTTTTTTCACCTAAGAAAAAACAAAGAAAAGACTGCTTCTTTTGGTCTTTAATTTGTAGTACTACTTCTAAGAAAAGCAGTAAGCCTCTTATCTATCTATATATCTTTAAAAGAGAG
>JANHGC010008668.1:71418-85420 GCA_027560395.1 Boaedon fuliginosus
TCAATGGACTCTGTCCAGCCAGAGTCAAGGTCCAACCAAATCTGAGCCATTTTATCCAACAAGAACTGAAAAAACTCCTCAGCTCTACCCTTCAAGGGCTCCTTGGCCTCCGCTGGTCTCAGGAGGGCACGAGTCACCCTAAACAGGGCAGCTGGGCGACAGTCTGCGGATGTGATAAGAGCGGCATAGTAAGAGCGCTTTGCCGCTTTTATTGTCACTATATAGGTCCCAATATGGTCTCCTAGTAGTGTTCGGTCAGATTCAGCTTTCCTGACCCTCCAGCTTAACAACCTGAGATCACTTAACAAATGCAAATGGTGCTGTTAGATTTGCAGTCATTGAGTGAAGCAGCCACATGGGCAGTTAAGTGAGATGACACAGATTACCTGTATCATCTCATTAACAACAGTTCGCTCAACAACCAGGATTCTGGACTCAATTTTGATTGCAAATCAAAGACCACCTGTGACCTCCTACTTCCCCTTATGTGTTATGTCCATCTCCTGTTCTTTTTCTTCCTGTTCTGAAGATGAAAGTGCACCCGCTAAGACTTAAGGCTGCCATATCCTAAGCTTATGTGAAATATTATAATGGTCATGAACTGAATTAATTTTTTTTATTACAGCCAAAGGTTAGAATTAAAAGCACAAATAGCAGATGCTTTCATAGCAGAATTCCAACTTTCTCCAGAGGAGATGAATGTCCTTCGAAACACCAGAGATGGGCCAGTTACTCAAGTAAGCATCCTAAATTAAATACCGTAACCTTCTTTAATATATTGAATAAAAATACTTCCTTTTCTGATCATCATTTCCTCTTTGAATAATATGAATAATTGTGCTACTTGCTGTAAAACTTTCCATATAAGGGTGGGATTTTTAGAAAAGAATTCTATCCTTTGCAAAGATTCTGGCTGGAAGAGTCTACATAAAATAATCTTCTGTAATCCAAAGATGGGAGTAATTACGAAGTGTTCATAACGTGAGAATTGATTATAATCATTTGTGAAGATCCATGACTGAAATTCACAATGTCCGCTGTGGAAGTGGTGAAAAAAGCTTAATGCTACATAATACCGTTTAGCTGTATCCTTGGAAATAATTGTTTAGATTTTAATTGCCTACTGTGCTCACCTGGGTGATATTGTGCCATATTGTGCTTTCCTGTTGCTAACCCGTTGTACCTAATAAAATAATCAGCTTTGAACAGAGGCTGTTATTGAAACAAAGGGAAACTCTTCTCCCTAACAAATAGCAATACAATGCTATGGCATGCTTAACCTTTAGCTACAGTAGCAAATAATATGGCACAAAGGAAGTGTGCTGTACAAGAATCCTTATTTCAAACTACAAAACCCTTGGCTCAATGTAGCTTGTTTGGAATGCAACACTGAACTAGTCTGGAATGGGCGAAGTCTGTTTGCTTTGGTTTCTAAATTGTATGTTTTTGAATGACAGTTCTGACTTCACAGTCATTCAGTATATAATGAGATGGCGTCTTCCTTATAGTCTCCCGCATTTGAAGAACATACAGATACAGAATTTGTACAGACAGTTATAATGAAATATGGGACTCTCTTATACAGAATATATTTTTTAAAAGATAGTCATATAAATGTATTGGAAACATTTACATACTTGAATATTTGCATTAGACAAGCATATATAGAATTGTAACTATTATTATATTGACATACTGATGTAATAATTTTCTCTTTCTAATGTTTCTTTTACTTTTTTTTGTTAAAGCACTTTTTATTGTTCTTTATGTCTTCTCTTTGACAATATCTATATTGCCACCCCTATTAAAAAGGGAACAAAACCAATATATTTTTTATCACCATCAAAAGTAAAAACTTTAAACATAGATCAGACCCTCTGTGTACAAAGCTGCCTCTCTCTGTTATAAATGTACAAAATGTTTTAAATTTAAACCCATCTGAATTTGTAATACTGTTTTGAATTTTAAACACTATACTGCAAGCATGAAACAGCAGTCCCCAAATTTCAAGCCAGCTGGGGATGAATCCTGAAGGTTATAGTTCCAATACAAGTACCAAGTGTGCTGCAATATGATTATTTGAATGTACAATAGCTATATAACCAACGTTAGTTTGAGTAAAATGTCACCGCTTTTAATTTTGAACTTTTTTTGTTAAAGAATTTTTTTAAAGTATTGAGACGAATAAAGCAAATTCACAATGATGTCAAGATTCTTCTGCGCACCAGTCAGCAAAGATCAGGGTGAGTTCACACTGTATAAAGCACCTGGAACCATCAACTAAGTAAAACCTCATAAATTGAGTTGTTAACATATTGAGATTTATATTGGAAAATAAAAACATGAAGACAAGTGTAAAGCCATATGGGTTTAGATGTTCTTGCTTCTATGATTCACTTTTTGGTAAAGACTTCAAATGTTAAATCTGCAGCCTGGAGATTATGGAACAGATGGCACTCCTCCAAGAGACTTCTTATGAACAGCTTTATCGTTGGGCACAAGGTATTGTAATGATTATTATTTTTTCATTAAAATATTATTTCTTGTAGATGGGGATAGGTGGCTTTTAGAAGTCTGTACGGCATGAGTAAATGTAGCTATGCTCAATTACAGCAATCTGAATAGTACATTTTCTTCAAAATGTATAAGATTGCATGTTAAGGCAATTTCTGGGAAATCAGTTCACACTTGCTCCAAGTAAATGCTGGTGCCATCATAACACTATTATAATCTGAAAACTTTTTAGGAATCTCAAAAGCTACTTTTCTGTACCCAATAATCTACCTAAGTTTCAGAGTTAATCAAAGTTTAGAAGCATATATTTTGTAATTTAAAGAAGATAGCAATAGCATTTAGATATATACCGGTTCATAGTGCTTTACAACACTCTCTGAGCAGTCTACCATGTCAACATATTGCCCCCCAAAATCTGGGTCCTCATTTTACCAACCTCAGAAGGATGGAAGGCTGAGTCTACCTTGAGCCAGTCAGGATCGAATTCCAGACTGTGGGCAGCATTAGCCTGCAATACTGCATTCTAACCATTGCACCACTGGGGCTTTTTAAAAGAAGATAATATTTTGATACTCACAGATGATTTCCTTGTTTTTAAACAACAGTAGAATTTAAAGCTGCTTTATTAGTTCTTACATCTCTGCTTTGTCAGTCATATAGCACTCATCCTAAAATTGGTGGTTTTTATATCGATGGTTTGTTACTACTGCTTTTCAGCTTGAAGACAATTTGCACATGCTCTTCCCCTCTGCCTTCTAGACATGAACAACCACTGCCATTGCCTTTCTCTAAAAAGACTGATTTTGGTGCCTGTTTTTAGACAGAAAATGTCTGCATCCCTGCCTTGCTTGTTTTAAATAGCCATGGCGTTTTCCACAGCTACTTTGTGGCTGTCGCTGTGTTTCCCATAATAAGTACTTACAGGAACGGTGGGCAACTACTCCTATATATACAGACGGCTTCTGCCAGAGTGGCAAAGTACAGTTGTACAGTACAGTAACTAGACTTCATCAGGACAGCTGAATTTAGACCATGGCTTATAAGAAAGGGCACTATAAAAATGTAATCTTTTTTCTAGGATTCAGTGTTATCAATGAAATGAGGAGAGAAATGTCGAATCCTTACTAATACTGACATCGGACTGTTGGCTTCTTTACAGGTGAATGCAGGGCTTTAACACAAGAAACCTGTGATGTTTCTCCAGTTCTAGCTCAGGCAATGGAAGCTTTGCAAGATAGGCCTGTTCTCTATAAGTAAGTTTCTGCTTTAGTTGAGAACACAGCATGTGGAGAAAATTAATACGACTATGGTGGGATGTATGTGTGTGTGATAAAGTTGGTCTCAATTCTAGGTGACCATTTAGATATAATTTCTCCAGAATAAGAAACAAGGGCTACCATTGAGAATATGCATGAATTTGCCGTAGAACACCGATAAATGATTTGAAAATGATTCAGGCAAATTACCAAAGTCACTGGGGAAGCCAGCTCCAAGTTGCAAGCCCTAAACTGGCAGGTATAGTAGTGGCTGCTGCCAGATAGGGAAGGAAATGACAGGTGTGAGTGATGAAGATCAGGAATGATGTTTCAGGTTGCATGAGAGGCAGAGGTTGGGAATGTACATGAGGGTATTGGGCTGTGCAGGACGTTTGGTCAGGGCGGGTACACAAGGGTACAAAGGGGTGCATAAGAGGCATGGGGTTTTTTGTGGGGTACAGGTTGGGAAGAATGTATGAGTGTGCAAGAGGGTATGTAAGAGGTATGAGGGAGGTGCAGTGAGAGTTGGGGAGGACTTATTCCAGCAGACTCATCCAGACCTATTCCAGGACTTGCAACTTTCCCTGCCCTGTTGACTTTTTTGGGAGAGCTCACGTGATTGCAGGATGCTGCAACCAGTTGCAATGATGAATCTGTTGCCAAGTGGCAAAATTGCAATCACATGGCCATGAACATGCTGAGGTAGCCAGAAACCTGTGGACTGATTGTAACCATTGTTTGTTCAGTTCACTTGTAATTTTGAACAATTGCTGAATGAATGAACGGTCATAGTTTGAAAATTATCTACTGTTAAAGTTGAGGAAAAACTTGAGTTTGTGTGTATTTTGTAAAATATTTGACATTAGTAGGCATAACTTCACTAATTTCTTCAAACTTTGGAACTCCTTGAATAGAAAAGACATAAAATAGAAAAATAGAAAGATATTTAAATAAGTCACTTCTAATCTTCTTTAGAGCAGTTACAAACAAACTTAACTCCTCCCCTTTGAAATTACATTGCATAGATCGCTTCTTTCCCTAACCAACCCTTTTCTAATGGCAAATCCAAGTCATTAACTTAGTCATTAAACCATTTTCAGCGGAATAATAAATAATAAATAAATAATTTAATTTGTATGCCGCCCAATCCCACAGGACTCAGGGTGGCTCACAACACAATAATACATACATATATGCATCAAACGAACATTTAAATCCCCCTAAAACTACAAACAATGGTGGTTAATCTAATTCGGCTCGCCAGAGCAACCAGGTCTTAAGTGCTTTCCGGAAGGTTCGCAGGTCTGGGACACTCCGGAGCTCTGATGGTAAGTCGTTCGAGAGGGCGGGGGCCCTTATTTATTTATTTTATTTATTTAGATTTATACCCTGCCTCATTTCCCCAGTCAAGGAGAACTCGAGGCAGCCAGGTGACATTGCCTGGCCCATGGTATTTGGAAGAGGCCTACCCTTTGCGACCTCATGAGGCGCTGGGAGGCAAATGGTGGCAGGAGCCAGTCTCAAAGGTAACCCGGTCCAATGCCATGTAGGGCTTTAAAGGTGATAACCAGCATCTTGAATTGGACCCGGAAGCCTCCTAGGAGCCAGTGCAAATCGCGCAAGAGTGGTGTGACATGGGAGTATCGAGGAACCCCCATGACTACTCACGCGGCCGCATTCTGGACCAGTTGAAGCTTCCGAATACTTTTCAAAGGCAGTCCCAACTAGAGAGCAATTATTTTTGTAGTATCTTGCTATTAAGATCATCCTTTCATTAATAAGATTTGTCTTTACTGACCATATTTCTATACTACCTTTAAGACTCCAGAAGGAATTTATTAATGTGAGAAAGAATCATCTCACATTAACAGCTTCCTTGTCCTAGCACCCAAATGATGTCATATACAACTTCAAAAACTGCCCCATAAAACTGGAACTTCTCTAAAACAGAATTTGAGTATACTTAAATGGTAGGAAATCCTTTTTCTATTGATAAATGCAAATTTTTGACAGAAACATGCTATTGGATATCATACATAGTCTTTGGGTTATTTCTCTACCATGCAAAGCAACCATGGTATATTTGCTTGAAAAAAAAACAGTGTTTACTGTAGTCATCCCTTTAGTACAATCAGTGGATATAAAAATGCAAATCTAGTTTTCATGGTTTTGCCAGTATTTTAAGTATTTATTATTATGTTGTCATTTTTAATAAATTACAGCCAGAAGTGAAACTGCATTGATTGAGTTTATTTCAGTATCATAGAATTATAGGATTATAGAGTTTAAAGGGACCATAGAAAAGTCTAGTTCAGCCTTCTGCAACTTACAGAAAAATTGTTTAACTCATTCATAAGAGGTGGATGGCTTCTTCTTAAACATTTCCAGAGGTGAACCCTTTAATAGAGTATTCCATAGTTGTATAGATATTAACTATTAGGAAATTTTCCCTCATATTTAAATCAAACCTAGGTAGCTGCAACTCATACCTGTTATTTCTGTTTCTGGTTTCTGTTGCCATAGAAAACAGTTCATGATACCTTTCCTGGATCTTCCTTTTATGTACTTTAATATAGCTAACATTTCTTCCTTGTCATCTTAATGAACATTCAAGGTCCTTCAGCTGACCATCAGAGAGCAGATCCTGAAGTATCTGTGTCATCTTTTTTGTCTTCCTTTTGAACCATCTTCCACTTGTCAATATTCTGTAAGTGGGATACCTGAAGTTGTATGCCAGCTGTGGTCTCACCAATGCCAACTGGAAAGAAATAATGATTTCCAGTGGTTCTTTTGATGCTCCCCAGAGCTGCATTAGCCCTTCTAGCAGCTGTCTGACACTACTAGTTCACGTTTAGCTTATCAATAGCTTCATCAAAGTCTGTCTCAGAACTAGGCTTTTCAAGCCATGAATATACAGATGTCCCTCATTTTTTACCCCCAAATGTAATACCGTACATATTTCCCTGTTAAGAAACATCTTGTTCCTTTCAGCCTAAACAAAATTGTAGCCTAATCTGGGTAGGTTGGAAGACCTACCCAGATTAGGCTACAATTTTGTTTTGTCATCCTGAGTATTCTAGAGTTTCTAATGCTATGTCATTCATAAATTTGGTAAACAGTCCATCAGTGCCATCCGTCAAGTAGCTAATAAAAATGTTGAATAATACCGCCCCCAAAATTTATCCTTGTGGAATCTCACTAATTCCTACTTCACTTAACTGCACTTGTTAGTGAGAACGCCTGTAGAACTTTGTCAAAAGCTTTGCTGAAATCAAGATTGATTATAGCCACAATGTTTGCTTTGTCCACTAGAATAATTACTAAAATCAAAGAGGGAGACAATGGTTGTATTACCTGATTTATTTTTTACAAAGCCATGTTGGTTCTTACTAATCGTGGCATGACTTTCAAAGTTCTTAGAAATGGCTTGCTTTTTTACTGGCTCTAACAGTTTTGCAGGTTTCATGTTAGATCATTGGTCAATAATATCTGAATCCTCTTTTTTTTTTCTTTCTTTCCTGCAGAGCGTCACATTTGCTCCTCTTAAATCTGTCGCCACTTCCCAGTTCTCAGGACCAGTCAAAGTAATTGACAGAAATCCTGATAAACAGTTCCTTTATAATTCTAGGGTGAATGTAATTAGAACCTGGAAATGTTGACATTCAAATTAGCTAGAAATTATTTTCCTATATTTTTATGGACATTCCTTTTACGTACTCTCCTTCAATATCTTTTCAAAATGCAACTACTTAGATTTCATATTACCTCATTACTGCAATACATCCATGATTTTCCAGATAGCTTTATAAGATATTTGATGAATAAGTAAATATATAATTACTTCATTGATAGCTTTAAAGTACTGGGGCTCCTGTTTGGTGATAAAAGAATACATATCAACTGGTATGGAATTTTGCTAAAAAAACCTACTTACCTCAAATTGAACATTTTTACTTAAAAGTCCTATGGAAGCTATTTTTGACAAAATTATTTAACGTTATATTTTACTTTAGAGATTTTATTTAATTTCATATTTTACTTTAGAGATTAGTCTTGCTTTGTTCCAGCTTAATTAGACAGTTGTCAGTTTCATACATATATGAATCAGTACAAGTTGTCTACAGCATTTTCACAGCTTGGGTTTGGAAACCTCAATTAAAAAATGCTGTAGAAAAGAAGAGAAGGAAGATTTGGACGAAGTAGAGTTTGTACAATGAGGCAGATCAGGGAATAGGTTTAAGCCTATTTGCAGCTCCAAATTTAATTTGGGATAGAGGATGAGAGGTCTTGCCATTGCAAAGAAACCTGAAGTTCAGTAACTCAGCAGAATCAAGAGGCATTAACACCCACCCACCCCGATTATAAATATATAGGTTACATATAAAGGAACTGTATTTTCTCTCACCAAAATGAACTAAAAATCTTAATACATAATAAAGCACAGAGAAATGAAACTTGCTTCTGTGCAGAAATGCACATTTAAATATTGTTATGCAAGTTTTATATATCAACTAAATAGTTTTGGAAATTCAACTGAAATTATTTCAAGGATATTGTCATGGTCTCTCAATGGCTTTCTTGTCTTCTTTTTTTTTTTTTTTGCTATTCTTAAGGTTTTAAGCTCATTTATTTCTTAAAGCATGTGTATAACCACCCATCTTTCAACCAACTCTGGGAGGCTCCCAATCAAAGTGTATGAAATATGTATTTTAAGATGTATTTGTGCAAGATCAGTAATGAAAGTAGAACTACTACTTCAATGTGATTTGGAAATCGTTAACTGCTAATTAAGCTCCTGCTTTCTACTTACTACAAAGTTGCTGCAAGATTATTGGTATTAAGGTGAATGGGAGTTGTATATCTGTACATTTGATTGTGTACAGTCTTTATTTGGGCACATCTCATTTGTCTCAATAAAATTTGCATTGAAAATATTCTAGATAAACTGTGATTTTATTGTATCTCTTAATTTACAATAGAAGAGAATATATGTAGTTCAGGGTTGAACTGTGGAGTCCTTGATGCTCCCTGAACAATTGTTTGCGTGCAGACATTTCATTACCTGACCTGGTGACATCATCAATGCACTAATTACTTATGCACTCCACTATTAGTTTATATAATAATTGCAGAGACTGTGTTTTACCTAGTTATGTTAGCAATGTGAGCCAGTTGTTTCTATCTTATATGAATGTACCTAACATTCTTAACATTTCCTACCAATTCTGATAGTAGCTTTACAATTAGCTGTTAAGGTCAGGATCTGAAAAAAATGTTTATTTGTTAGTAATGGGTTTTTTCCTTGCTTTATTAGTCAATTATTCTACAATTTTCTATTGGGTAGGAAGTTCACCTTTGAATAGTTCTGGATCATTTCAGAATACAAGTGGGTCATTGTTTACAATGCTCATTAATGCAAAAACCTATAGAAAACATTCATATCAGGAGTAAACTAAATTTTACCTTTCCTTTCAATATATTTATTTATTTATTTATTTATTTTAATTTTCATTTTCTGTGTCACATTTATATGGGCACCCACCTTACATAAAGTGATACTGGGCAGATTAAAAAAACTATTAAAACATACTGCAAAACCAATTAAACACAAATAAAACAGTAAATAAAAATAAAACCCAAGTGGGAGATTATTACACATAACAGTCAAAGTAATTTGCCAGATTATTCAGAATAGATTGGATTGAATTTATAACAAGGGAACCAGTTTCATACGTTCCATATTTTAGATGAAAAATTCTCAAGTGTTGCAAATCAATAGCATCCTTAAACCCAGAATAAAACCAAGCAGACATTTTGCCTGTCAGCACTGAATTTCTTTTAGTCCAAAAGAAAACTGAAGAGGCAGGACCTTGTGCTGTTTTAACAATCCTAATGGAAAGGTGCTAAATAATCTTCACTTTTAGCTCCTGTTAAAATGAGAAAACTAGTTAAAAATTCATAAGCTGCACTCAGTTACATTTTCAGGCATTTTGTTTGGCTTAACTAGCTTTCAGAATATCAGACTCAAAAAATCCTTATCGGTATGAGGACTAGAAGCTTATTTCAGAACAGCTACTTACTTGCAGGTGTCAAATGGCATAGGTTTTGTACATAAAATACATGTTTCTAAACAAGTGCACTCCAAATACATTGTACCTCTGAGAGGAGAATGCATCCCTGGTTATGAAGGTTTGAAAGCTGGGCTATTACACTATTACACATCAGATGTGAAATGTGAAGCTGTTTTGTGTTGGAAAATACTTACATATATTGCAAGATATTCAGACAGGACTAAGACTTTAGGCTGGCCAAATATCAGCCTTTCACAGGCTTTTATTTTCTGCTTCATGTAGGAATCCAATTTACAGTATTATAAATGGCTGTCTAGCTCCTTGAAGACATTCACTTAAGAAAGGCTTTCTAACTAAATGATTCCACAATTCAACGCTGTTCAACAAAATCCAGGTGCTGGGCAAGGGACATACGGGAGTTTTGATGGACCTGAATGGGGAGGAGGCATCAGGATAGAGTCAGTGAAGAAACATGGCTGTGGCTCCCAGAGCAACTTTCACAGTGCTGACAGCTACCACCTTTACAGGGGACACCTGCCCAGTTGCCCTAACTCCTTCGCTGACTGCCCCATTGCCTTCTACCCAGTCAGGCCTGGCAAGCTCCATTTGGCAATTGAGACTCTGCCACCTTACTGGGTTTACTGTGCCCTTGCCTGGATCCCGGGATAACAGTGGGAAGACTACCTGTATCCAGTACCTTATTTTGCCCTCTTAAGGCTTGATTCCCAGTGTTCCAATCCTTATTCTTCTCTGCATCTGTTCCAGTTTGTCTACTAAGTATACTCTGCTGATTAGGATCAAGTTAAAGAGAGCTGATCACTGTTTGCCTTTGACTTGTCAGAGGAGAAAGGGCTCTTCTATACTGGAATTAACACAACTATTTCTCGTTGCTGAATATCAGAAGAACACACCTAAGCTGTACACTCTTGTTATACAAACGTTGACTTAAGTTGTTGAAAAATTCTTTGTTTATCAGTAAAATCCATCCTGCATTATTCCAAAAAGAGTTAAAATGCTGTGAGGAGTGTCTTATATAAAGACATACTGCTCACCAGCTACACTCAAGACTCAAGTGGAATCTCTCTTCAAAGCTCCAAGTGACAAGAGAAGGAGCCAGATCATTGTCACAAGCTTGACAACTTCTTCTACAAAGTGTGACAGAGGGAGAATGGGGCCAGCAAATTAGATGGATCCGAGGAAAGGAACTGAGAAGAGGAACTATTGTATTTTTCATTTTAAATAGAATTTGCCCTGTAATTAGTATAGTTTGATTAAAGAAAGTAAATTTCCTTGATCATGGTTAAATTAATCAAATGCATAGAGTATAGTCAAAGTCATCTTAAGTAGGTGAGAAATACTGCAACTTTTGAAAAATCAATGAAGTGTTTGGTTCTTTGTTCATCAAAAATATCAATATATTAAGAATAAAACAGAGATGAATACTACAGAGTATAATATAAAATTGTAAATATACAGCAGCTAAAAGTGCAGTATTTCTAAAATGCATATTTCTAAGCATGGTAAAAATTCTGCAACAGAATAGTATAATAACGCAGCGTAAAAATGGTATAAAGGCAATTTTTCAATAATAGCAATAGCATTTAGACATTTACTGCTTCATAGTGCTTTACAGCCCTCCAAGTGGTTTACAGAGTCAGCATATTTTCCCCAACAATCTGGGTCCTCATTTTACTGATCTTGGAAGGATGGAAGGCTGAGTCAACCTTGAGCCTGGTGAGATTTGAACTGCCAAATTGCAGGCAATCAGCAGTCAGCAGAAGTAGTACTGCTTCCACTATCCAAATTTTATTTATTTGAATTTCTCAGAAATTTAGGATATTTGCAGTTCTTTAGTCACTCTAAGGGACAGTTAACAGTGCTAAAATTGTGTATGCCAAGACAATTGAAGTTCCATCCCTTTTTAAGGCACATCACATTAAAAGCGGGACTTTTCTTACCTAATTCCGTTTGCCATTTTGACCTCCCTGTTCTGTACTGCCACCTACCCATGACCCACATGATATAGATCAATTATATTTATTGCAATTGTAAATCTTTTATCAAAGATGAAACACATGCTACAAAATAAAAGGCAGAAGAGTTTATTTTTGCAAAAGAGTAAGAGATCTGAAGTTCAGGAAGATCTAATAATACTGTAGTCGGCTTCTTGTTCAAGGTTCTGGGTAATCCAACAATAGCACA
The DNA here is from genome assembly GCA_027560395.1 of Boaedon fuliginosus. Lineage (NCBI taxonomy): Eukaryota > Metazoa > Chordata > Lepidosauria > Squamata > Lamprophiidae > Boaedon > Boaedon fuliginosus. The sequence continues at coordinate 83,462 of JANHGC010008668.1, forward strand.
GAGAATAAAAGGAAATTAGAACATTTTTAGCCTGATAAAGCCATATAACTCTGACTATAAGCTTGATAAATTATCTAAAATGCAATTCTTTCTTTCAAGTAGATGGTTTGATTCTTAATTCTTGCCTTTATAATTTGCTATGCATTGTTGGACTCAGGACCTTGCTTAGCCCAAGATCAGCTGATTCAACCTCCACTTGTGTTTTTTGTGGTGAAAGTTTAGCTTTTGAATCTTAATATTCAGAGAGATTCCTAAAACTCACCCCCCCCAGAGATGCCCCTACTCATAACATGTCATGAATGTTGAGAATTTGAATGCATTTCATGTTTGAATTGGACTACGAATCCAAATCTGATTTTTTCCCCACCCATGGTCACGCTGTTTCATATGAAAATATCTCTGAAACATAATGCAATGAGCCACAGATTGTCTAGTATATTACTAAAATTCTCCTGTCTCTTTGTCTCTGTGTAACCTTCAGTTGGTCCAAATAGTGCATCTAAGAACAAATTCTTTTGAATCAATGTACCTAAAATATGTTAATTTAAACAATGTGTGCAAATTCTGAGATCCATTAGTCCCACATAATTAAAATTTCAAGGATCGTCACATCACCTGTATTTGCAAAGTGGTGAGCACTGCAGCATTGCCATTCAGCTGTGGTCATGTGATCATATTTTCCAATGCTCCCTGCCAACTTCCCACAAGCAAAGTCTATGGAGAAACCAGCAGGAAGTTGCTCCTGTTCCCACTGCTTTTTTGCCTTTTTTGGGGGTTCATTCTGGTTTTTTTGTTTAAGTAAGGAATTACCTTAAATATCTCTGTTTAAGTAAAGAAAGGTGACCCAATAGGTCATGGGTTATCTAGTTATTTTTAATAATCTTTAGATAAGAGGCTCGCTGGCGCAGTAGTTAAATGCAGGACTGCAATCTCTGCTGACTTGTTCAGCAGGTTGTCAGATTGAATCTCACCAGGCTCAAGGTTGACTCAGCCTTCCATCCTTTCTAAGGTCGGTGAAATGAGGACCCAGATTGTTTGGGGGCAATAGGCTGACTCTGTAACTGCTTGCGGAGTGTTGTAAAGCTCTGCTAAGCAGTATATAACATCTGAGTTCTATTGCTATCCATGTTATAAGCCGCTCAGAGTCCTTTGGGAGTTGGGCGGCATAGAAATGTAATTAATAAATAAATAATAATAAAGACCAGTTGCCTCTTGAAAAAGCACCTTTGGGGCAACCATGATCTGGATGGATAAATCTCTCCATAGACATAATACAAGTAGCCTCATTTAGTGACTGTCTCATTTAGCACCAGTTAGACTGAAAAAATAACTTTATGGCCATCCTCACATTTATGGCCTTTTCAGGTTTGTAAAGCAAAGGAAAGCTGATCATAACAACAGTCACAATTTCAATAGGAACCTTTGCTTAATGATTGCTGGACCCAGTTGTGGTCATCTAATGAGGACTGTCTGTTCTTTATGTGAATTGTATTGACATATTATTTGGAATATTAATTGTAAGGTTACAATAATCTACATGCACCTAATGCAGTGAAGTTTACACTGTAAGATCACTTAAATGCCAGTCCTATAAATATTGTTTGGGCGTTAGAATGGAAACAATATCTGAGAAAGTCCGGATGGCAGGATTAAGTACACTGCCAATTATTACATATTTATTTCATAAAGAGCTGAATGTGCTTGGAGAGTTGGCCCTTTATTGCAATGAATCTAAGATGTCTCCCTAACTTGACTACTTTAATATGAAATGCTCCCCTCAGAATGAAAGGGGCTTTTTTTTTCCAAAAACAACTGGAATATAGTTTTTTTAAAGAAAGAAATGCTTTTTCCTTGTAGATGTTTTGCTTCTCATCCAAGAAGCTTTTATCAGTTCTGGCAGGATACTGGGGCGGGGGGAGGCAGGGTTGGAAGGATTAGTTCTGGCTGGATGTGGGGGGG
>JANHGC010008668.1:100884-111481 GCA_027560395.1 Boaedon fuliginosus
TTTCACAAGCCTAACAAAGGTTTGTGTGAAATTTTGGGCAGATTGGTGCAGAACTGAATTTTTGTATAGAGCACATAGCTCTCCTTTATATATATAGATGAGTCAAATGCAATCAACCACATTACATTGCAAGGATCCGCCCTTCAAGGTAGGCCAAGCGAGGAAAGCATCCAGAGTAAAGATTTCAGGAATGTTATTTTTCTTCATTGGCATGACAGAATCTTGAAAGCCACCAGGAATTTCCCTCATCCTCTTCTTAGTATTAAACAAAACAGTTAAGACAGGGCTATCTTGCATTTGTTTTTTACACTTTTCCTGTTCTAGAACTGAATTATTTATTTTCTCTTAACATTTCTTGCATTCCTCCATCAATGGGTTATCTTCATGCTCCTTCATAGGAACAATATATGATAGAGCATTTCCCTCTACGTTAGCATAAGCATTGGTGAGAAACGGGAGATGTTAAGGTTACGATTTTACTGAGGCAAAGTTTAACATATTGAGATAAATATAATTCAGAATTTCAGAATCAATAACCAAGCAAGTTCTTGTTGGAACAGAAATATCTTAAGACTTTTGGAATTTTGGTGAGGGACAATACCCAATTCATGTTACCAAAATTAGTTTGGGTAATATAGTTTCCATTTTCATACACTTAAAGTTCTTCTTCAGCCCAATGAAATCAGACTTGCAGATAGAATTATTTAATAAAAAGTAACTGCAAATGGACCCAATCTTAAACATGCTGGGAGGAAGATAGATTATTCATAAGATTTTAGGAGGCCTCAAAGGGATGTCAACAAGTATGTTTTTAAGGCAGTCGTGAGTCCCTAACCTATCTGAAAAAGACACAAAAGAATAGATTGGATTTTGGTGGGTGGAGTTTTATTTAAAGTTTTAACTTGTATTAGGTAGACTTCTCTCCATTTAGTTAACCCAAACATGACCCGGAATTTATTTTGTAATATTCATATTGCGTTATTTTAATCTCCCATTAAAAAAAATAAGCAGTGATTACTGGTGTCCTTGGCAGTTTTTGAATAATGAAAAGAAATGCACTATTTTAGTTTTAGAGCACCAAGCCACCTTGTGAGAAATAGTATAACTTTGTAATTCATAGGCTGATATTTTGATTGTGATATACTCAATTTTGCTATTGCTGGTTTGTTTAATAAGTTCTACTACAGAATTATATACAGTAACTCACATTCTGGTTTAGTGCTATAAAGTGGTCCAGGCTACTGTAAGTAATGTGTTTCTCTGACCTTCTTAAAACTGGGTGATTAGGAGATCTGCCTGATCTCCCAGTTTTGATCATCTAGAATTTTGATCACATGCCCTACACTCTAAATTCTCACAAATTTCCTGAATGATAATCTTTCCCCTCTCTCTTTTAGATTGTACCTTATTTCTATTTAAAGTTTCCTTAATTCACATTTTATTTTGCTTTAGGAACTTTAAAAAAATCATACTCTTCTGTCCTTTCCATGAGACAATTCTTCATGAATAGACCCACAAAAACGTTATTAGTCAGTGGACTTATACGTCAGTTGTCCTCCATAAAGTCAATAGTTGTCTGTTTGGCGCTCTTAATTTGATTTTCTTTCACCAGATAAGTAAGTTACTAACTTCAAAATTTGATCTAGAGATTTGTGGCACCTGCGCTCTCCAAAATCCAGTTGCTATAATCATTCCATGATTCCATAAATATCCATAGCATGCTACAGTTTTAGGGTTTGTTGCAAAAAAGTTTTTGGTTTGATTCTGATTCTGTGTAATTATTCATGTATTTACCTCTCCTTTAATTTTAGGGTGCCTTGGCTAATGTACCCAGTATGGATTCTATGTCATTAAAAGCTGCAATGGTGAGATATATCATTTTCAGCTGTGTTATACAAGAGAAGCGGGGAAAACTGGAATAGGATTTTTGAGAGTAGGTGTTTTAGTTCCTTTGTCATTGTGTTATCACTGTTTATAAGATGCTCCTCTAGATGTAAGAGGACTAATTTGTATTCCAAGGTGTTTTCAATCTAAAATTTTAGAAATAAGGGAAAGGAAAAAAAGCAAATAGGAAGCCATGTGTTTTTAAAGTTCAATTCGGGGTTTGGGGGTTTTGGTCTGTGAGTTTAATAAATAATGAAAACACAGGGATGTGTAATATTTCACGGTAACGTAACAGAATTTTAGCATTTAATTCTTTATTCGCTTCTAGTTAATTCACTACAGAACAATAAATTTTCCTGTGATGTTAAGGAAGACATGACATTGATTCAGATTTCATGTTCATTTTCACATCATCTTTTTTTCAGATAAGTTATTTTGGTAGTGTTTTATAACATGAGGGACTTCACAAATTGCATTCTAAGCCAAAAGTTGGACTGTGTCACTTCAAGATATCTAACTTCAAGATGTCTAAGTTTGACAGCTGTTGATAATTTAATTCAAACTGGGGAAAAAATAATTGACATCTATAATCTTTAAGGAATACAATCAAGGAGCAGGGATTTTTTTTTCCTGTGAGGGGAAATTAATCCATGTAGTGAGGAGCAGTGGCTATAATGAGGCAAATGAGAAGAGAGCAGAAAGCAGAAAGAACAAGAATAGGATGAGGCTGGACGGACCCCCTTTCCCCATTCAGATGATTGCTGCCCAGGGCAAGTGTTGGGCTAGTGTGAAACATCTCCATGTTACAGCTTGGTTTTGGTTGGGATATCTAGGGAGTCAGCGGTCTTTATCTGCATCCAGATTCTCCCTTCCTTGGAGCATTAGAATTCATTTGGAGAGTGTCTGGGTCTAATTCTCGCCTTCTGAGCAGTGGGGCTGTCTTTTGAGGACAACACGTTGACCAACACCTCCCCTTCTCTGGGTGACAGGTCCAGTTTGATCGCTATTTGTCTGCTCCCGATGGCCTGTTAATGCCACAGATAAACTTCCTCCTGAGCACAGCGGTTAAGTAAGTAAAATGTTTCTTCCCCCCCCCCCTTTCTTTGACAGAATCAGAATTCATTGTTTTCCTTTGCATGTGACCCACCTAAGAATCACAGTCAAAGGCTCAAAGATGAGGGGGCTAATTTGGGGACTAAGCATGTTTAAAGTGCCCTTGATTGGCAGATACACTGGAGGATAACAGCTTACTGATTCACAGTCAGTTTTTATAATGTGAGGCAGGCAGCAGGATCATTTTGGAAGGAGGTTGCTTTGTTCTTCTTTTCAATGGGTGTCCTGTAGTAGTTTTGCCAGGAAGTTGGTTATAGCCATCTTTTGTGTTTGCTTGCAAAGCTATTTTACATCGAACCAGTTGTTTGAGGGATAAAGGGGCTGCATCCACATGTTTAGCTGCAAATTGTATACTGTACCAGTATAGAAAAGGGACATGGGGGATGGGGGTGGAGGCAATCCCAGAAGAATGACTAAACTGATCGCTACAGTTTATTTCCATCATCATCGTTATGGATGTATAACAATTCATAAAAGCCTTGTGGCTGTTTCAGAGGTCAAGGCACAACTCTTGCACTACTGCTAAATAATTGGGGGAAGAAGTTGGCCCCAGAAATCACATCACTTTGCATTGTGTAGACCCTCAGGCCATCCTGCCATTGCTGCCCACTGCAAGGGGTTGTATTCATTTAGAGTGAGTAGAGGCAGGGAGCTATTAGGATGGCTTTCATTTTTTCCTCCTGCAAAGAAAGGGGACAGGCTCTCGCTCATCAAGGCACTTTCTATGTTTATTCTGTTATCATCAGTTGTATATCTACATGTCTAATTCTGGTTGTGTTTTAGGCAACAGATAATAAAACAGTCCACAGAATTGATCTGCCGAGCTTACACTGAACTGTATGCAGCTGTGATGAATCCTGATAATGCTTATAAAGATCCGGAAACTATATTACATAGATCTCCTCATCAAGTTCAGTCGCTTCTCTCCTAATCTTATCGCCCAAAACATGCCTTTTAATACGCCTTGTTACACGAAAATAGACATAATGCAACTTTGAAACGGGCAAGGACAACAGAGTTTTTCCTTGCAGAAGACTGTTGCTTGGGTTGCAATTATACATGCAGTTAGCTGAAATCCCATTGACTTTTGTGGGGTGTTGTGTTAAATTGTATTGCTGGATGACAGCATTTCAAGTAATTTATTACAATTTGGGAAAGCTTTGTCATAATTCAGATTACTTTTTATTATGATGGTAAAATAAATGGTGGAACCAAAGCACTCCCTTATTTTGGTGATTTAGCCATATTGGTATTGCCCTGCTACTTTTTCCTTCAAGAGTTTTTAACAAATTATGTTGAGCCTATGCACAAACCACACTTTAGTTTATTTGATTAAAACCCAATGTTAATACTCCCAATTTTTTTTTAAAAAAAATATTTTCTTATTGATTTAGTAAATAAAAAAACCAAAAATGTAGCAAACTCTGGTAGGAGTAATTTTGGGGAAGAAGGACTGGATTCCATTATTTTGCATTTTTAATGGCACTGGATTAGGATAGCTTTTCAGAAATTTTATTTTTAAAAAATCCTACAAGTTGTATCCTTTCTATAATCAAGTATGCTACCGATGAAGATTAAAAAAACACCATTTAAAACCATTAATACTATCAAAATAACTAATTAGATGCAGCTGAAGAGAAAGGCCTCAAACTCATGCCTGAAAGCCGGAAGAGAAGTTTGAAAACCTGCATTCCATAGCTTAGAAGTGACACTGAACAAGTTTCACAAATGCTGTTCTTGAAAAGCAGATTTTAATATTTGACCACCTCAAAATATGGAGAGATCGAATATTTCTGAAAACGCCTGATTCCTTTTTCACTCCAAGTCAGATGCAACTTTTTCTCTGTGTTAAAACGTCGCTTGGTACCGACAAGACCCTCTGCTCCCTTCCATTTTTTTTAATCTGTAATTTTACTGCCAAAATTAGGAAGGAAGCTGGCATATGCTTCAAATTAAAACAATTTAGTCTCCATCAGCATTTTTAGTAAATAAAAAATGAGGAATGGAAGACCTGTGAGGGCTCTGTGTGGGAATATGCTTACATGGTTTAAAAAAATGGCACACGTAGATTCAACTGAGCATTGATAATGTACGCCTAGGGCTTCAGAAAGAATGGAAAGCAATGTTTTTGCTAACTTGCAAAAATAAAATAAATATTGATGGGTAAGCCCACGTAACACTAATTTCTTTGCTCATAGCTTGCTCTCCCAATGGGCCAATTCATCCCCCAAATATTGGAAAGTTGAATGCCTTCTGGGAAGCCTGTTCGCCTCCTTGTAGACCCTTTGTGTAATTCTGTGCTGCCTAGTTTGAAGATGCCGGGAAACATTTCCAAACACAATAGATTCTCCAATGCAGCTCTGTAACTTCCTTTGAACAGAGGAAAATGAGGGTGATAAGAAGGCTTGGTCTGGTTAATGCAACTCCCTTTCCCCTTCCAGGCACAAACAACTGCAGAAAAAAGGGGTTGCAGAGAGAGACCCGTTTCTTCTCTGGCATTAAATGTGGATTGTTTTCTGGATTATTATGCTTGTCACCAAAATTGGTTAAAGAGCATCAGAATAGTTCCCATCGTGTAAATGTTCTTTAACATAATTTGGAATGTGATGAAGAATTTTACAGAGCTGAAAGAACAATTTTAGACATCACTCTAAATTTCATTTAACAACTGAGATATCTTTTTAAAGGATTCTGTGCCATCTGCTAAAGTGCATTTAGCGATATAAGGACCTCCGATTCATCTGATCCACATTAGGGTGATTTTCTCTGCTTCATTTCATAGTGCTTGCCTGCAGCAGGGAATATTGTGCTAAAGAAAAGCAGAAAAGTTAAAATAAGGGTGAAAGGGTATAAGATGCAAAACCTAGACCCAAAGTAGCACTTCCCAATCATAACTTTGGAAGTATAACAGGATATCGGAGTTGGAAGATAGTCTAACCCTCTGCTCAGGCAGGAAATCTTATACCATTTCGGAAAAATAACCGTCCAATCTCTTCTTAAAAACTCCCAGTATTGGAGCATTCACAACTTCTGGAGACAAGTTCGTCCATTGATTATTGTTCTAATGGTCAGGAAATCTCTCCTTAATTCTAGGTTGCTCCTGTCCTTGATTAGTTTCTACCCATTTACTTCTTGTCCTGCCTTCAGGTGCTTTGGAGAATAGATTGAGCATTCAATAGTACTTGAAATAAGTGCCAAGATGAAAACATTTCTTGTTAAAATACAAATAAGTCTGCTATTTTTTTTGTGAGAAGCCCAATTTATATGCAGGACATACTGTCAACAAATGTAGAATAAGGCAGCAATTACTTCCATGGAACCGATAACAAGATTGTGTTAGCACTGTATCACAGTAATGGCAGGGAATTTGAATTAGTAGTTATAAATTTGTAAAGACTTGCAAACCTGTGTTCATAAACGTTTACAAACGAAACTAAAATCTTCAAAACTATTCTAACATTTGGACTTCTACGGTACATAAAACGAGACAAAATCAACTATATATATTTCATACCAAAATAATATACCGTTTTTTGCCATGCCAAAAAATAAACCTAGGAAAATCAAATATTCCCTGAACAGGGAATATTATTGATGTAGAATGCCATGTTGATTGCACATAGGAAGAGGCAAAGATTCTCAACCTGTGTGGTATCATGATCCCTGAAAATGATAAATGTATGAGAGCCCCTTGAATAAAATGAATTATTGGACTTAGGATTGGGCAAAAAGTAACCCTATCACTTACTTTTAATTATTGAAAATCTATATATTGTATGTATTCTTGGACTTTACAGCACTACAGTTGAGCCCAGGTCAAATAAAGAGCAAGGCTTAGAGAAAAAAATTATTCTGCCTATGGGAAACTGCTCAGCTCTAAAAAAACATGGGCCATTACCTCCCCAATTCCTTGGAAGCCCCAACCCAGTTTGAGACTCTGGTACCGTGGAAGTAGTTTTCTTAAAATGCTTTCAAAGCTAAAGGATGCTAAATCCCAGGTAGGGCTGTATAACACACGGCCATAGTCTGCTAGATAAATAATGACAATAGCTTATCCATTTTATTTCCAAGGTACCGTCATTATACGTAGATGAATATAATTTATGCTGCTACTTTGCAAACACTTGGTATCCCCCTTTTAAATAACAAAATCTAGGAAGGGGTGGATTTTGATTCCAAGTGTGGCAAGAGAACCCTCGGGCATGATATTGCCAGCCTTAATTTTGCTTTGATACCAACATGGTATTTCTCAACATTCCCCCCAAGAGCTTTAGGAGTGGAGTTTCAATTCCATGTACAGGAAATCCTAGACTTAGAACAATAATGGAGCCCCAAATTTATGTTACTGAGACTTTTTTAAAGTGAATTTTGCCCCATTTTATGACCTTTCTTGTCCCAGTTGTTAAGTGAATCACTACAATTATTAAGTTAGTAACATGGTTGTTAAGTGAATCTGCCCCCCCATTGACTTTGCTTGTCAGCAGGTCGCAAAAGGGGATCACATGACCCCAGGACCCTGCAACTGTCATAAAGACGAGTCAGTTGCCAAGCATCCGAATTTTGATCACATGACCTGCTGCAACAGTTGTGTGAAAGATGGTCATGTCGGGTTTTTTTCAGTGCCGTTGTAACTGTGAATGGCCACTAAGCGGTAAGTCGAGGACTACCTGTATAAGAAGAGGCTGCCACAATGATATAAGAAGTTAGGATCCAGAAAAGTTGTTAGTGCACCTAGAGCTGAAGCTTACCTTGTGAATCTCCTGTTTGTGGTGGCGCTGGACAGCAAAAAAATGCTCAATTGAGCCCACCACACATTAGATTTAGCAGGAAGAAATTAGGAACCTGCTGCTGTTTATAGTGTTTGAACAGACACCAAGTCTAATCAGCCAAAGATGGTACCAGCTGGTAATTTTTTTTTCCAAACAAGACATTTGAACTGATTTGCACCGTGTGGCATCCCAAAATATCTTTCTGGGAAAATAAAGGCCTCTGGCTCAGGAGAAATGGCTACTAATAGGAAGCAGTGTTGATTCTTCCCATCGCTGGCATCCCCTCGTCTGCTAACTTCTGTGTTCTGAGGAAATTGGTGGAAGTGTTGGTCAAAATAACTGCCCCATCCCACCGTAATGAATTTTATTCACACCTGTTTTTAAAGAGTTCTTAGAAGTATCTAAAAGCTTGTTTAGTTGTTGATTTTCCTGAACAAAAAGTCTTGAAATCAATACTATCAACTAGATCCTATTTAAACTTTATTAACTTTGTATAATGCACTGAATATTATTCAGCAGCCTTATTCTTAACAGTCAGCTTGGGTGTATTAGCTCCTGATTCTCTGACACAAAACACAAAACCAACCAAGGACGTCCTATACAAACTTTAATAAAGTGTATACATACAGTACATCCAAACAGCTGTGTGTATTAAGTGATTCGAGTTCTCTAGCACAAAACCTGGTATAGGCCTGCTTGATATTTCTACAAAATATATTTGTACATTTTTGTTGGAATTCTTGCATGTTTATTTTCAATGCATAATGCCCATTTGTGATTTTGATAAGCACTTATGTTTTTTTTAAATGCAATCTCTTCCTAACACCCGATGTAGGCTTTTTCCAGACAACGCCTTATCCAAGTGCATGTAGTTTTGCCTTTGATGAGATTTTTAAATTAATTGTGGGGAGCTATTTTATGAGTTGTGTATTGACCTACATTCTGAGAGGACACAACTTAAGAAACAAGTTCAGCCATCTTGTTTAATTACTATGTCAAACCTGAAATATGCTGGAAATTGTAAAATAAATAAATAAATAAATAAAACTTGCAGAAATCGGGGGGAAATCAGAGATGAATTTTAAAGTGCAATTTTTATTGTTAATACAAATACGTTTCTACCTCTGTACTCACCCTTTGTTTAAAAGGTAAATAAATAATGATACTTAACAAAAGCATAGTTATTATTGCAAAATAATATTGCATCTGTTTTACTCATTAATTTGAGTAACTCCCTAAACAAAGTGACTTCAAAATAAAAAAATATTTAAGCCAAATCTTAGAAGAGTCTCAGTTTTTTGTAATAAATTAGTCATCTTAATTAGCGACTGCATTAGTTAATGAATATTAATAAACTAAACAGTACTATTTTTGATTGTCTTTTATAATTGTAAATTATAATTTATAATTATGTAAATAGATTTTACTTGTTAAAGCCTTTTCTTTCATAGAGGGAAGGATTTACAAAGAAATATATTTTCTCACAATTTTGAAAGGCAAGATGAACTTCCTAGAGTCCATTCCATTGTGAGATGGGGGAGACATCCATGGGAAAAGCAGGTGAAATTAATGATATCACATATATGATGCTATTGCAGCTTCTACTGGATTCCTGCATGTGAGCAGGATTAGATCACTAAGCAATGAGAAGCAGATTTACAGTTTGCACTAAATGACCAAAACATCCAATACTATCAATGAGATTATGTAAGAGATCAGTGATGCTTACTAATTTCTATAGGTTACTAAGGGACATCAGTTGTAAGGCCATAGTTTCTTATATTAGAATATGTAATATTAAGTGTAGGTTATAGTAGAATCTATTATAAGCACCTATCACAGGTGTGATAGTTAATGTTTGTTTCTGTCATGATCAACTTTATTTCTCTTTCAACTAAAGATGATGATGTTGTTGATGATCAGACTAACAATAAACTGCCTAAAATCTAGTAATACTGTCCCTTTGGAATATTCTCTGGGTTAGGGTTTCCAACTTGATTATCTCCAGATGCCTTGGATTAGAGCAATCATGGCAAACCTTTGGGGCTTGGCGCCTGAAAAATTTGGAATATGCCTAATTTGACCCTGCTGATATGTTACACATCTTCCCACCAGCAAAAGAAAAATAATCATTTCCCTTATACACACACACACACACACACACCTAGGCCATTCTGGATAGCAGCCTTTGGCGGCAATGCTGAACTGGCCTGAAGATGAGACTCGGGCCTCGGTTTCAATCCTAGCAACACTGCTGCCACTCAAAAAGGCTATCTCACAGTGTTCTCTAAAGCACACAAACCTTCAGGAACAGCACAATTGCCCCCGCAGTCTGGCACTCCCTAGAATCTGCCACACACCATTTACCTTCAAGTGACGTTCTCTTTCTGTTGACAGACCCCAGGAGCCTACCCGAGCATGCTCCAGATCACACAAAGCCTTCGTTGTTGAAGCAGTTTCAGAGAATGCTCTTCCATGGCTTCGGCAGCCTCTGAAAAACCACATGAAAGCACACATCATTTTTCACAATTTTCAGAGGGCCTGGAGGCCACACAAGAGCATGGTTCTCTTGGGTGATTTTTGAAGGCTCCAAAAGGTGCGCGAGAGCACACCTTGTTCTTATGCGGCCTTTGTGGCCTCCAAAAACCACGTGAGGGCAGGCCATGCTTTCAAGAATAGTTGTTGGGTGTTGGTTGAATGCTGGCATGTCACCAAAAACATGGCATGTCATCTTTGACACATGTCATAGGTTTATTATTTTATTTATTTATTTATCGTATTTATACCCCGCCTCTCTTCACCCGAAGGGAACTCGAGGCGGCTAACAACAT
>JANHGC010008668.1:136376-148460 GCA_027560395.1 Boaedon fuliginosus
GTTGTTATCCACCTCGAGTTCCCCTGATTGGGAAAGAGAGGCGGGTTATAAATCTAATAAATAAATAAATAAAAATAATAAATAAATGAAAACCATAAAATGAAATTCATGGCTAAGATAGCTACATCCATCAATACAGTAGAGCCAGTGTTTCTCAACCTCAACAACTTTAAGAAGAATGAACTTCAGGTTCCAGCATGTGATCTGTGGAATTCTGGGAATTGAAGTCCATATATCTTAAAGCTGCTAGGTTTAACACATCTATAAGATACAGTTCCCAAAGCATGAATAGTAATATCTGCACTTTATAGGTAGTTCTTGACTTACAACCACAACTGAGCCCAAAATTTATGGTGCAAAGTAAGACAGTGAGTTTTGCCTCATTTTACAACCTTTCTTGTCACAGTTGTTAAATGAATCACTGCAAATGTTGAGTTAGTAACACGGTTGTTAAGTGAATCTGGCTTCCCCACTGACTTTGCTTGACAAAAGATCACAAAAGGTGATCACATGACCCCAGGACACTGCAACTGTCATAAATATGAGTCAGTTTTCCAAGCATCTGAATTTCGATCATGTGACCATGGGGATGCTGCAATGGTCATAAGAATGAAAAACAGTCCTAAGTCACTCTTTTCAGTGATATTTTAACTTTGAACAGTCACTAAACAAACTGTTGTAAGTCGATATTATAAGTAAGAGATATTCTGCTTCTGTGCAATTCCATCCTACGAACTGTGCCTATTTTTGGGTACCAAATTTTAGATACCAGTAGACAAACTGGAGAAAGTTGAAAAAAAGCCACAAGATTAGCAAGAGGTAGGTAATACCTACATTCCTAGGTGAGGAAGTACAGGATCTGGGTATAGTTTTAGAATGGAGAGAGAAGATATGAAGATATGGGGAATAGGAGAGCTATAGGAGAGCTAATAGGACATGCCCAAAGAGGAATCGCATAGAAGAATGTCAAGAGCAAAATATATTGTGGAACATAGTTGTAGGAAGTCCGATTCTGACTCAGGACTAGGAAAATTCTTCACAATAAATCCATTGGAGTTATTCAAGCAGAGGCTGGTTGGAAATTAGACCTGGATATATTTTTTTAAATCTTAATACCTGGGCAGAGCAGGTAGAACTTGATGGTCTGAATGGCCCTTCCAACTCTTGTGGGAGCCTCTGATTTTGCACTGGGCGTGGCTAATACATGCAATGTGGAGTGTTGCTATTTCTCACATTGGAAAATGTCAGGACTCAGAAAAGTGCTTTTCTCAGTCAGCCGTGAAAGGCTCATACAAATGCATGGTATTATGCTGTTAATCTAAAGATATGTGATCCTTCCAAAACTGGAGTTTGGCAAACATATTATGGCAGAGCTTTTGGGCAGATGCCAAGTAGCACTATCAGGAAAGGCATTTTGGGGGGAGGGGCGGGGGTTGTGCTTGCTGTACTATTACTACACTGCTCCTCCGTGGTGAGGTTGGTATTTTCTGGAAGGTTGTTAGTAGCTTTAAATTATCCTACGATCTCTCACAATGTGTGCAGCTGGTTGATTAATGGATTTCTTTTCATATTTTTCAGTGCGTTGGGAATTGCATTCAGCTTCTGCATTTGGCGAGAAACACGATCTTTGTCTGCATTTGAGTGAGTTAACTATGCTCAGACGATGGCCGGGTCAGGCATCCGCCACTCTCGTGGCATTCAGCCCACAGCTGGTTGGGCCAATTTCATATTTTCCACGCAACCTCAAGGAATGCAAACGTGCTCTGCAGATTCTCTTGCCGCACAGAAATGAACAACCATACCACGAATACCAACACAAAACATTATCTCTCAAGCTTTTTTTTTTTTAAATCAAGACTCGGCTTGAGCAGCGTTCCCTTTTCGGGGATTAGCCGCGGGAGGATTAAGAAATCCCTACCTTGCCAGGCATTTGTGGATGCCGGGTGCGCAGAGGAAGCCTTTGAGATGAAAGAGCCCACTGTTTGGAAGGCATAGGATTTCTAAAGCAGCGCGAAACACTGGCCTGAATTGTGGTGGGGCTGAAAATGACTTGGAAACGAGATCCAAAATGTAGCCGGGTTTTAAATAAATAAATAAATAACTCTTTACTCAATTGTATCGCGGCTTCACACTGAGTGCCTTATTCTCTGCCCTTTTGACACAGCCAGCTGCCTTTGGAAGTCTCCTTAAAAGTCAGATTGGGTTCAAGCTGTAACAGGCACAACAGGCCATTCTGCTGACAAATCACATTGCCTGAATGTGCCTGCAAGTCCAGAGCAATAATCCTTGCATCCCCTGGGATTTCTCTCCAGCTGGTTCCATGAGGGTCCTGGGGAGTGGGGTGTAGTAGGCATGTGCATATGCAAAAGCCATTCCAGGAAGCATCTGTTGCTTTGTTACTGTTGCCTTCCCTGCTGCTGCCCACCCTCACCAGCTGTTTTTGAAGGGAGGGAGCACAGTGATGACTAGCAGATGCTGCCGACAACATCATTAAATTGTCACTTTATAGACCACTATAGATACCTGTCGATGTGGAGGCGAGGCTGGGATCTAAGGATCAGCTACATAAGTCAGGTTCAATAATAAAAGGTTTAATAAAGAATAGTAAGTAGATAGATGTCTCAGGTGAGACTACATGGAAATATAAGCAGAATGAACAGACTGAGGAGACTGAGCATAGGAAGGAGCATGCAAGCTCCTTTTATAGGGGTGAGACCATATCTCCCCCTACAGGTGCCAGGGTGAAGCTCTATACAGCTGCTGTCATCCAGAGGATATTGGGGGCAGTGTAGGCACACAATTTTGTGTGACAATCCTCTTCCACTGCCCCTATCACCCACATTAGGACACACATAAAAAATGCAAACATGCACATTTAGTTACAATACAATGAAGTAAGGTGCAACTTCCCTCAGGATTGCCCTCCCCCTGGACATGGGGCTAACTAAGTGTGCCCTTGAAGATGTCTGTGAGTGTGGTGTAAATGTCTAATCTTTGTTTTGTCTAGGAGAGTGCGTGGCTCCCATCATCCCAGTAGGAGCTGAGTCAATGGAGTAGATGATGGCAATGTAGTCTTCATCGAATCTCCTGGGAGGGACCCCCTTCGTGGAACATCTGGATCTCCTCACTGTTTCCCACCTGCCATAATCTGGATCTCCTGCTCTGCTGGCTGGAAGACCTGGATGCTGTGGTTGAGCTGTCACCTCTGGAGCTGGCCCTGGTTCTGCAGTTTGGCCTTCTGCTTCTACAGCCGGTGAGTCCTTTGGTTGTTGTGTTCTCCTTTTCCATTTGTTTTGTTTCTTGGGCTTGTTGATAGTAGCACTTGCTTCTTGGGCATGGCAGATGTAGCAACCTCATCATTGGACACCTTGGTTACGTAGACTGACAAGTCATTGCAGTGCAGGCACAACCAGCCATCATCATCTGCAAAACTGGCAGAGCTGGAGATTACCACTCTCCTGTTTTCACCGAGGAATCTGTAGCCCTTGGTACCTGGAGCGTATCCTAAGAAAATGAATTGTTTGGAAACTTGGTCCCTCTTCCTTTTGGTTGGTTTGGGGACATGGACCCATGCTTTAGACCCAAAAATTCGCAGATGGGCCAAATAGGGCTTTTTGTTGTAAAGGAGTGCGTATGGGGTTTGACATTTCATGCCATCAGGAATGCTGACATTCAGAGTGGAGTCAATGGCAGATAGGAATGCTGCAAAAGCACTGGACTCCATGGTTTTTCAGGTGGGTTGTCAAGCAGGTACAGGCAGTCCTCCCTCATGAGGACCACTTGAAAATCCTTTTCCCACTCATTGTGATTGGTACCCCCTAGCTGAAGCTTATTGAAATGGTGGGGAAGAACAATGGGGTGTCTAAGTATTTTTAGGAATTTTTTATTAATTTTTATGTCTCTTTCTCTTCCCAGGGTAAAAGACATTATTATTAACATTATTAAAAAGAGACAACTCTTTGCAGCCAGATCTAGATGCTGACAGAGATTGGACCATCAAGCATGGAACAATAGAACAATCAGCCCAACGTGCTGGGAAGAGAAAAGTTATAGGAGAAAATAAAATAATGGCTAGATAAATAAAAATATTAATGTGAGTGTTTGGAGGCAAAGAAGCAGAGATTTTAGGATGTTTTTTTTTTAAATGAAGTCAGAAGAACCCAAAAGCAGGCATAAATTACTAGATCTTTCTTGGAAAGGATGGGCGACATGCATTGCTTTTTGGCCTTTTGGCTAAGATCAAATGCCGATTCACCTTTGCTGTTTAAATTATTTTGTAAAAGATCAGTTGACCTCCTAGGTTCACTATATACACCGGACCTCCGGAAATAGTTTGAATACTTTCCATCTTGGTTTCTTGTCAGCACCAGTCATCTCCAGCAGTGCTTCAAGTAATTCTACAGTCCTATTCCCAAACCGTCAGCTTCTGGTATAGGCTTGCTCTCAACAGTAAGCAAAGCAATGCTGCAGCTGCTTCAAACTTTAGCAAACTGAAATCCCCAAGTGATGGTAGACAAGCCAGAGTACTTCATGATTATGATGCTGCAAATTGCAGAGAATTATCATTTCTTGCAGATGAGGTAATAACAGTGTACAGTACCCTGGGAATGGATTCAGACCAGTTGATGGGTGAACAAGGACATGCAAAAGGCAAATGCTTAGTACTTACTTACTTAGAACAGTTAGTTGGCTGAGGAATAGATTGCTAGTTATGGCAAAACCATATTTATATGCAATTAAGTTTATATAATGCAGATTTAAGTATCTCCCATGTTAATGTCTTAAGAGATAAAAGTACTAGCTATTAGACATAGGCATGTCTGATAATATTTTTGTATGGTAGATAATCTTTTTAGTTCTTACATATTTAAGCTCTCTCCTGTGTAAATGCCATATTTTATTTCTCTCAGATATTTTACTAATAACAGTATTCTGCCTCTGGAATGCTAAACCTTCAGGCAGAGAGAACTCTTTGCAACAAATAATTAAGCATTGAAAAATAAATAAAAAGACACTTGATTTCTCTAAGTTGCAAGAAATACAGATCGTGGTCTTTTTAGCTCCATTTGCAAAGAGGTGACCAAAGGTGGGGGTTTTTTTAGATTTTGTAATATTTGGTGGGTTATTTACAGACAGGCAAGTTGAGCACTGTAGAAACATAGTTTAATTCAGAATTGGCATAGTTTAAACCGGTCCGTATTTAGCTTGCTAGGCTACCATACTGATCCACTGTACTTGAAGTTAATGCCCTCACTTTCCTGAAAATCTGTTCTACCCCCCACACCACCTATCAGTTAATCTGCCATTTCACAATTTAAACTATCAAGGAAGTGTGCATCCTTGTTTCCCCCCGAAACTGGGTATTGGGAATCTTCTGCTTTAAAGTAGACTTAGCAGGTAACATTCCCAATACTACCTTTCCAAAGTTGTAGCAGCATTCAAAATTAGTTCTCCCTTTCTGCCATCACTTTTGCTTTTCCAAAAGGGCAGAAGATTTACCCAACCATAGTAGCTAATAGATCTGTCAGTTAATTCTTTGTTATCCAGCCCTGCAAGCCTATGATAATATTGTTTAAGCTATATATTCTGATGGTCCTATGAGGGACAATTATAGACGGCCACAGAGTGTTTAGTTTTGATTTATTTTGTTTCAGTGATCCATTAAGTGCACATTAATCTTTGATGCAACAGGAAAGCAGCAAGTTCCGTCTAGATCAAAGAGATTGCTTTAGACTATCTCCCCCACCTGATGCATGTTTGCTGGTTCTCCTGCTGTTTAGGAGTACAACACCCACCATCTCTGGAAATTACTGATGTTATAATCTAATCCTTCTGGAGGGCACTAGGTAAAGAGGACTATGGTAAGCTATGTGGTATTAAAATAGGTTTATCAAGCCTATGTCCTACATGTGGTACAAGAAAGCAAGCCAAAAAGCTAATGGTGCCTGGAAAAAACTTCAACAATGCCTTGCGGTTAACAAGATGAACTATGTCCAGACTCATGTTCCCACTTGAAGAACTTTTGCCCTGTCAATCTGACCTATTTCAAAGGATTCTTTGAGGTTAAAATGTATGTCATCTTGATTTCTCAGAGGGAAGGTGCTGTAGAGCTAGGTAGGAAGAGAAATGGGTTGCAACCAATAGATAAAAACAAGAACTGAATTAAGCAAGCTAACATGGAGGGAAGAAATGGGTTCTGTTGTCTGACCCCAAGATCCCCTATGCCTTGGGGTTTTAAATACTGTGTTTTTTTAAACTGGCAGCTCTGTAACTAATGAGTATGTACGTGGTGATGACGCTGTTCTGACCCCCCTTTTCTTTTGCCAGTAATGCAACAGACGTCACAGAGTTGTCTGGTGTGCTGCAGCACCCTCTGTGATTATGCTGTTCCCCTTTGACCTTACAGAGAGAATTCCCATAAGTAGAATCTTTATTCCCATGGGAGGAGAGCAGAGAAAGGAAGAATATATTTGATCTCACATCATTATCCCAGGACACGTATATTTGCTTCCATTTGTGAGAACATATTGGCCCCATTCCCTGCAGATCTTGGTTTTCTCATGTCAGGTGGCAGCCTAGGAAGGAGTGATTTCTCAGACAATTGGGAATTGTTTTTAAACCATGCAAGTAGGATCCTCTTCAGATTGTGCTGTCCTTATAACTAAATGGGGACAGGAGAAGTGGCAGTATAAAAATTCTCCTCTGTAAATACTCAGTTGAGTAATCTGGAGAATAGCTGTGGCATCAGTTTAATTGCTGCATTGCAGAAGAAGGCTGGAAGCAGCAAACTCTTATGCTCTTTCCTATGAAGTCTTACTGTGCAGAACTGAAATTCCGCAGTTCTCTTTCCCCCAGTGGCAGGAACCCCAGCCCCCTGTCCTTCATTTCCTAGCTGGAGGGATTGCTGGAGTAGGATGGCCTTTTGAAGGATTGATGGAGTAGAAATATTAGTAACCCTAACCCTAACCCTTATCTGTAGCTGGGTCTCGCTGCCTGACAGACTGCAGCAGGAAACAGTGGATGGCTACTTCCGGCCTTTGTTGGTGCTGGACATGCCTTGGTCACTTGGAGAGATGCTCAATCACCCTGAGACACTGGCCTGACCCGTGCTTCTGTCAAACCCCGCATGGGTTTGTTCTACTTGCGGGGGGCGGAAGGAACCCCTAAACTGGTGCTGGAATCTGACGTCTGGAGGCCGATGAGCCAAGCAGCGCACTGATGATCAGCTGGTCAGCAGAGAGCTGAAGACCAGTTGGCCGGTGAGGGTGCGGGGCATCACAATACCAGTGGCCTGCAGGCTCTGTAGGAAAAGCAACTGACATCCAGAAGGCAAAAGCGAGCCACAGCTGCCACTGCTGTTGCCAGGGGTGAGTGGGACAGGGTTGCATTGTGACTCCGTGTCATGCCTCATTGTGAAGCATGCTAAATTTCAGTGTGCTGAGCAAAGTGTTGCAAAAGCAGTGGGCAGGCCATGAAGCCGGCAACAGCAGCAGTGTTGGGAGCTGGAGCAGAGGGCTGAAAGAGCCACATGCAGGTCCAGAGCCATGGGTTGCTGACCCCTGCTCTAGATATTCCTTCTGAATGCTTTTAGCTTCCAAAGTGTAATCAGACAGCTGGAGATCTGGAGCCCAGATGGTGACATGCATTCTGTTGCCCTCAAATGCTTTTGGCTTCCCAGAATGTTTGCAGCTGACCTATGCAAATGGAATTTCATAGATCCTCGTTATGATCAGTCAAGAACTTCTGATTCATCCTCAGGAACTAGAAACCCCCCTTTTGTTTAAAAAAATGCATTTGATTTATGGTTTTGATGATTAGACAAAATAGACTATAGAAAGAAAAGAGGCGGGACGCATCTTTAGAGAAAGAGGTGAAAATATAAATACTGTTGTGAAAAACTGTTGTTCAACCTGTAACAAGTTTAAATGGTTTGTGGGAGTTACTCTTCTTTCTACAGTCAAACTGTAGAAGTTATAAGGCATTTTGTTTGCAAATGATATACTGTATTTAGAGACATATTGTGTTTGGTCCAACTATTTTACTTCTTTTTCCACAGTGATACCACTTAAAGCTGGAGAGGAGCTCACTTTCTGCTTACACTAAAGGTGCCTTGAAATTTTAATGCAAAATTGTTCTATTGTGGATCTACATTAACTTACAATAATTTGTACTTTCCAAGACAGAGTTTTTTTTATTACAGTCAGTCATGGGAAAGAAAAATAAGCAGGGTGAAATTTTTAAAAAGTCACCCTGGAGTCTCCTGTTGCAATAATGGGGGTGCCTGTGAAGAACTTAGCAGCAGAGGAAAGGAGCAGCTGGTCCTCAGTGCTGAGAGAAACTGTTGGGCCTGAGTTACTGTAATGGTCTGTAAGAATAACCTTGGGGGACTGGAGAGGAAAAAAACTCAGCCTAGATGACAGTCAAATAAGCGATATCTCAACCCACGGAAGGAAAGGGGGTAGGAACAGCATCTCAGAAGAGACCCTCCCTAGTTTCTTAGATTGTAAAGTCAAGGAAGAAGAGGAGTAGTGCTTGCAGCCTTGCAAGATTCTTCAACTATAACTTTACAATAAAAGGTAGTATTAGTAATTCATGATAAAGGGGCTTTGGTGGCACAGCAACTTAAAGAAGCTGGATTTGTTGGCCAGAGATGGTCAGCACTCCTGCGGTTTGAGCCCTCCGCATGGCAGAGTGGACTCCTGTAATTTCTCCCTAGTTCCTGCCCAGCTAGCAGCTCGAAAGCATGTAAAAATGCAAGGAAGTAGGCACCACTAAAAACTGGCAGCGTTTCGAGCATAAGTGGGAGCCGATGACAGACCTGCCCCGATGTGAGGCGAGGTCAGCAGGAGAAAATGGATAACCCAACATCCCCGAACGTTGCTAGCCAGCTAGTGCAAAGCTAGCTCACGCTCTGTTGTGTACTGTGGATAGTGTGCATGCACGAACAAAATAAACTCTGCAATCTTTGGCTGCCAGAACTACTCTGTGATAAAAAGCAGCATAGACTTCCCTGGGTATGTATGCTCTATGCTTAAAAAAGATACTGATGGTTATGGTTTGATCCTTATGGTTTGATCCTGTGCTACCTTGAAGGGCTGACAATCACACAGTCTGGCCTCTCCTCACCAGAGGTGGTATTCAGCCAGTTCTGACAGGTTCCTGAGAACCGATAGCAATAATTTTGATTGATTCAGAGAATCAATAAATACCACCTCTGATTGGCTGACACTGGCAAATACCACCTCTGATTGGCTGACAGCATAGCCATGCCCACCGAGCCACACCCACAGAACCAGTAGTAAAAAAAATTGAATACCACCACTGCGCCTCACCCAACAATTACTCAAGTGGTAGTCAGAGGCAAGGAGGGTGCTACTGCCTGAGAAAACAACAGAGAGGAGGAGGGGGTTATAACAGCAGTACCAATGGCAGCTCCCTCCCTCCCTTTGCTTCTGTGACAGTCCTCTGTTGTAGCTCCTCTTGGGGCCCTGTGGGATCAGGGTGGCTGAAGGAGGGGGACAGGGGATAGTCTGGGTTTCTGGGTCTCTCCTTGGTATTCATAACCCCATTTACCACCCACTCATCTTGAAGTATAGATGGCTAACATTACTTCATTCAGACCCATTTGGTGAAGGGGAGAGCCATGCCCAGTCTCATATGCAAAAGGGTACCCATTTAACATAGTATAGTATAGGGTAGTGTAGTGTAGTGTAGTGTAATGTAGGGTAAGGTAGGGTAGGGTAGGGTACAATACGATACGATATGGTAGGATACGATAGGATAAAACTTTATTGTCTCTTTAAATATACGCTAATCAGCATACATTAAAATGAAATTTCTTTGCATTCAGCTCTCAAAAAAATAACCATTATGCATATACGCATATACACAGACATATGTGACACAGCAGAACATCACAGTCTCGTTTGAATGCAGGATGAAAAGAACGAATCTTGCGAGTTTACCAGATGGATGGCATAAGGAACAAAGCTGTTACAGAATCTAGTAGTCCTGGTATAGATACTTCGAAATGTCCTCCCAGAAGCGGCAGTAACAGAAACAGACCATGAAGTGGGTGTGTGGGGTCTTTAACAATGCTTCGCGCTCTAAGCACATAACGCTTATATCCTGAATAATGGGAAGTGAGCTTCCTATAATAGTTTAGAGTTGGAGGGATCCATGCTTTTAATTGATTGTCAGTTACAACAAACCCTAAGGATTCATGCAGTTTTGGGGTTTCCTCCACACTCTTCCACTCAGGGCCTTTGATATCAATGGATGGAAAGAGATGGAATGGAAGGTTTCTTGACATGTCCTTAAAAGAAAGTCAAAAGTAGGCGGGGGGTTCTGAGACTCAAAGGTTTGCATTCAGGGAACAGATTAACTTTATTACAGTACTAAATTAGCTCATTTTCTGGTTTTGCTGGCTACACCAAACCATAGACTAATGAAACAGGCTAGGTTTGCACAATATACTGTACTAAGCCAGAAACAAGCCTAACCACGTTCCTGGCTCACTTTCATTAAGGAATGTACCCCATCTATCCCCAGACAAAGAAAAATAGCAAAAGATGGAGCTAAATGAGTGATAATTGGAGAAGATATAGACTCTGTGAGATACAGACTCATACCCAAGCATGTATCTGGACACTGCTGAAATCCATATGCAAAATCTGTACCGTTCTTGCCACTCCTTCAACAGACACACAGATATAATAGATACATTTTCTGCTGACTGTGGACTGTTAACTACCGTTGGAGCTGGATCTTGCAGAAAATTGCCTTCAAATATAGGCGTAAAAGAGGTTTAAAGTGTTATTCCTGAGCCCATTCCAAGATTCAGATGTTATTCTAAGATGTGTATCTTCCACTTTGTTTTGATCTCTGGAAAGAGGCCAAAAACCCAGCGGCAGATGCAGTGCATGAAGGCAGAAAACACATATCCACCCCACCGTGGCCCCTAAAGAAAGGAAGGAAAGAAAAAAAGAAAGAAGGAAGGAAGGAGCAGTGCTCCCTGTTATTCTGGACTGGGAGGCAGGAAGGACAACAGCAGTGGGGGTGGGGTGGGACTACTGTAAACATGGAGAAGCTGCGACCATTGAATGCCCTATCGATAGTCTGGGAGGAATTGGGGGAAGCCCCCATTTTGTTTTCTTCCTTGAACATGAAGGCTGGGTGTAAAGGTTAAGGTAATCTAATCAACTCTGTTGTTATGGATTTAGGGAAGCGACTTAGGTTAGAGTAGAAAGATTTCACATAGAAAGTCCAGCTGCAGCCGTTCCGAGTACGCACTCTCGGAAACCCTGTGGTCTCACTGCCAATGTCAGATTTGTGTGTCGCAAGGCAACTTACTCTGTTCTGATGATCAAGGGAAGGTGCAACTATTTGTGCCTCAGTTCATCACACTATTGCAGAGCCTCTAGTGTTGATTGGCATCAGCTTAGCAAAAGCTTACAGTTATGCTTTTTAATAAAATGTCTTAGTTGGGGAAAGGGGTTACCTGGTTCTTTTTGCCACACGGGGAAGGCTGTGTTAATGAATTTCACAGCATATAAATTGTACAGGCATGATGGAGTCTACCCATTACAATTATATGCCGTAATGGTTATAAAATAGAGTAGGTCGGTCATGTGACTGACTTGATTTTATGAGTTTTTTGCAGTTATCATTAAGCAAACACCACAGTTGCCAAGCAAGCCTATGAGTGCAGTTTTCAGTGGCAACTGAAACGAGTGCCAATTTTGGGGAAAACTATCATGAAATGTGGTCATGTGACCACAGGACACTGCAAGTGGCTGTAAGACCACAGGGCACTTCAAGTAACAAGACGGCAGCTCAGGTGGTAAGATGCTGGGCTTGCGTACCACTAAGGTCAGCAGCTCAGTGGTTCAATTCCTAAGAGTGATTAAAACTGTCTCCTGCTTGGGCAGGGAGTTGGACTTGATGATCTACAAGGTCCCTTCCAACTCTCTTAACATATTATATATTATATCTATATCTGTAAAAGAGAGGTGGGGTGCAGATGTGTGTTTGTATGTGCTTTATACAAACTTTCAATTCTGCACCAATTGACCTCAAACTTGC
>JANHGC010008668.1:149185-159376 GCA_027560395.1 Boaedon fuliginosus
AGGAATGAAGGATGGAAGGAAGAAGGGAAGCAGGAAGGCAGAGGGAAAGAGAAGTGAGGGAGAAAGGAAGGAAGGAGAGAGGAGGGAGGGAGGGAGGAGGAAAGAAAGAAGGAAGGGAGATGGCAGTCCATTAAAAAATTACCCAGGCAACGCCAGGTAAACAGCTAGTATATTATATATTATTAGCTTGGTATATTTCAAAAGTGGGATGAGGTCTCTTCCTGGAAGTGAGGAAATGGATGATGATGATCCCACAGCTAAATTCACATTGTCCCCTCCTTCACAATGTCTCAAGGAAGATCCCTTGGAATAAAGCTGTTGTGTCTAGTGTTCACCTGCAGTTCACAGGGCACTTCACAGCAATTGTTCAATTGGCCTGAGCCTCACTGTAAGTGAGGAGCAGGTGGGGCTCGCTGGAATTTCTGTCCACACTGATACTTCATTTTACAAGGAACCTTGAGTGGACTTGGTAGTTGAACTTTGAGTGGAGGGGGCTTCAGTCTGAATCTACCACTCTTTCTGATTCATTATAATATAATATAATTAATATAATATAATAACAGAGTTGGAGGGACCATCAAGCCCAAGGAGGAGATGGTTTTAATCGCTCTTGGGAATTGAACTGCTGAGCTGCCTACCTTAGTGGTACACAAGCCCATCATCTTACCACATGAACCACCGTCTTGGTACATTGTCTGAGGCAAAAGATTTACTCTGCCTTGGAGCCAGTACTGCCTGGGAAGCATTGATATAAACATACCTCAACTCCTAATATCCTATTAAACTAAAGTACATGTTGTTGAAATAATCACATGTTCTCCCCATTTTAACCTCTTCTTTCTTCTGTCACAGAGGTTTCCTTGGTTGTTTAACAGAATTTCTGGGGAATGTAAAGGGATAGAAAAAAGGCTGATAGCCAAAAGGAACTTACAACAAGATCTGATATCTTTTGGGCCTCCTCTAAAATTCTGGGAGCACTTGGTGTAATTATGTTTATATTAAAATCCTAATAAGGTGGAGATCTACTATCCATCAATCACTATGGATGTAGAAAGATATCCTATCAACATTTTTTACAGAAGCCCTCTGGCTCCTGGTTTCAGTGAGGCTTCCAGAAAGCATGCACTGGATTATGGCTTCCAAGGTTTAATTGAACAAACCAGCCAGTCTCCATTGACAGACAGTACCACAAAATGGATTCAGTGCTCTGAATGACTCTTTCCAACTCTGTTTTCACTAACTGACCGAAAGTTTCCATCTCTTCTCTGGGCCTTTCCCATCCGCTGATTCTGATCCATTCTTGAGTCAGCCAAAAAATATAGCAGCATCAAATTGTTGATTCCAATCCTGCCCCTGTTTTTTTCTGGTCCCTGTTGTTACCTGACCACCTTCCAAGGTAAGTGATAACACCAAACAAATTTTACATACCTTTCAGATTTCTCTTGGAGGAAACCAGAAGAAGAGGAAAAATATTTCTCTAGAACTGGAACAGCCAAGATTGTCTGTCTCTCTTATGGACTCTTATGGACTGGGATAAGATGGTCATCAATGCCATACCAATATGGACAGGGCACATTTATAATTTTATACCATGATCAGGGACAAGTGATGAAAGGCCCTCCACCTGATTCAGTCTGCATCTACCATCGATACTAAATTCAGACACCATGCTCCTTTTCTAGGATTGAGTTGGTAGAAAAATTGAGCCATCTCCTAAACTTATTAGCCAGCTTGAATGTGATATTAATATTAATATTAAGTAGGTTATCTACTTAACTTGATCATACTGGCCTGTTCACTGTCTTGTTGCTTAACCAGTGCTCTAAATAAAACGACCAAAACACCTTGTGTAGCAGGCAAAAAGGTTCCTTCTGCTGCTGGATTCCTCTTTTCAGATTTTTTTTTAAAAAGAGCATTCTGCAGGACACCTGCAGCTTGAAGTGGTGAAATACGTTTGATTACCTCAGCTTTTTCCTACCTCATGTTGCTTAAGGTAGCCAATAAACTGGGAAAGGAAAAACAGTGACAACTGGACCAGCTGTTTTTCTCTCAGGCTGCTTCCAGAAAAACAAGGAGCAAAGACAGGGCTGTCTCTTTGCTCATAACTTTTTTTTTCTGATTATAACTATAAAAGCAGCCAGCCAGCTCTGGTAATATGCTCAACTCTCAGACCGGTTTTAAAAATAGCTATGTTTTTCTAGGCTCTCTTCCCACTTAGAGAAGTCACATGCTCCATCCCCAAGCCCATCCTAAGATACTAGGAACTGGAAAACTTAAATATGTTACATAATGCTGGAAAGCACTGCTTAAGCTGGCCTTCCCTAAGCAGATGCCATCCAGATGTGTTTGAGCTGTATTCCCAGTAATGGGACCCTACTGCAAAAGTTTGATCCCTTTTTGTAACTTACGTTTTACAGATTGCGGAAAAGGGATTTATGCTAAGCTTTAAACTATGGAAGTTCCTGTAATACCTCTACAGAAAAGCAAATTTCTGCAGCTGAAATTCAGTAGTGGGGGTAGTTGGGACCAAGTTAGAGAAACCTCAGATTTCATCTAGTGTTAAAGCAGGTGATTGCAAATGTTTTCTGTATGTTATTAGTAAGAAAGATTAGAACTGCTGGGCAGGAGTCTAATCCTTTTCTATGTCAAATTATCTGCCACCTGGTTATACAGGTTCCTATATTGGGATGGGACTGAAGCGCCTGGGAAAAGTCAGACAAAGGCAGGGAGAAGGGAAACAAGCCATTTGCACACCAGTGGCTTCTGATTTACACCCGAAAGTCAAGGACACAGCTTTAAAAATATTTACTGAATTCTGTTTACAGTTGATAGTTTATGAACCTGAGCGTGTGCTCCTTGTCTCTTTGCCTTTCACCCCTTGAATTTCTCCAGACAACATTTGTGTTTTAATGGTATTTTTTTTTTCTAGGAAATTTAGTAGAACTATGTATCAGACCCACCCAACAAGGCTATCACATATTTTCAAATTTAGCCCTGAAAACACAACTATACCGTGGTGATTCTTTGGTACATATTACAGCAGAAAACAGTATGTCGCCAATCCCATTTATAAAAAGTTGTGTCCATTTTTAATATCGATATTTGATAACATTGATGTTGAGCTAATAATTAAAGTATTAGAAGGTTATGTATATTTCTTCACGTTTTTAAACATATGTCTCTATCGTCACAAATGAAGATTAGAGACAATATGTTTAAAAACCTGGAGAAATGAGCCTCGGTGGCACAGGTTGTCAGATCGAATCCCACCAGGCTCAAGGCTGACTCAGCCATCCATCCTTTCTAAGGTCAGTGAAATGAGGACCCAGATTATTGGGGGCAAAATCTGACTCTGTAACCGCTTACGGAGTGTCGTAAAGCTCTGATAAGCAGTATATAAAAACTGAGTGCTATTGCTATCCATGTTGTAAGCCGTCCAGGGTCCTTCAGGAATTGGGCGGCATAAAAATGCAATAAATAAATAAATAAATAAATAAATAAATAAATAAATAAATAATACATCCTTCTCATGCTTTAATTATTAGCTTAATGTAGCAAGGGAAACTTTGGTTTGAGGAGTTTAGAACTGGACACAACTTTTTAAAAATTTGGTTGGTGACATAGTGCTTTCTGATGCAGTATGTACAAAACAATTACTATGGTGTAATTGTATTTTCAAAAAAACCCCAGCAGTACTAACGAAGGGGAGTTATAAAGCGATCAAGCCACCTTTCCCCTGAAAAAAATGAAACCAAGAAACTAGCATTCTCAAGTATAATTCAAGCATAAATAAACATAGATCAAGCATAAATGGGGCAATGAACTATCTACATGACCTTTAGTCTTCCTTTGTGATTTTAAAAAAGGTCCTATGGATATTTCATTGCGTCATTTATGCTTGATCTATTCTTAATTATGCTAGTTTCTGGATTTCATTTTTTCCAAGGGAAAGGGAGATTTATTTTATTTTATTTTATTTATTTATTTTTATTTTAATACAATTTATAGACTGCCCAATTCCCAAAGGGACTCCAGGCGGTTCACAACAATAAAAAACAGTACAAAAATAATTAATCACATATTAAAACAATTTCAAAATCCTTAAAACACTAATCAAGATGTTAACCCACCCCAGCCTACTGGAAGACCCATGTTTTGAGGGCTCGGTTAACAGGTTGGGGACAATTCGGATCCCCGGAGGAAGTTTGTTCCAGAGGCCTGAGGTGCCCACAGAGAAGGCCCTCCACCATGGGACTGCCAGTTGACATTGTTTGATTGATGGTACCCAGAGGAGGCCAATTCTGTGGGCCCTCACAGGGTGTTGAGAGGCGAACTGGGGCAGGAGGCAATCTCATAAATAATCTGATCCTTTGCCATGTAGGGCTTTAAAGGTCATAACCAGCACCTTGAATTGCACCCAGAAGCTAACTGGAAGCCAGTGCAGCTCACGCAAGAGTGGTATGGTATGAGTGTAGCGGGGCACACCCATAACTGCTTTACTGGCCGCATTTTGGACCAGCTAAAGCTTCTGAATGCTTTTCAAGGGCAGCCCCATTGTAGTAATCTAATTGGGAGGTGATGAAGGCATGAGTGATGGTGAGCAGTGCATCTCGGTCCAGAAAGGGATGCAACTGGTGCACCAGGCAAACCTGGGCAAAGGTCCCTCTGGCTGCAGCCGCTAAATGTTCTTCCAGTTTCAGCTGTGAATCCAGAAGGACACCCAAGTTGCGTACCTCTCTGAGGGGGTCAACACCTCCCCCCCCATTGTCAGTGATGGAACACCGTGGACATTCCAAGGAGCCGGAATCCAAAGCCAGTCAATCTTGTCTGGGTTGAGCTTGAGTCTGTTGGTCCCCATCCAGACCCCGACAGCCTCCAGGCACCAGGCCATCACTTTGACAGCATTGTTGGTTTGGTTCAGGGTAGAGATACCATGCTTCCCCAAAAATAGGACATGTCCTGAAAATAAGGCCAAGCCTGATTTTTGGGGTGAGCCTAAATATAGCCTTCCCCCCAAAATAAGGTGAAGGGGCTCTGAAGGGGGTTGGCATAAGCACAGGAGGCAGCCCTTCCCTTCCCCAGGTCAGCTAATGGCAGCTGGGGCCCTTAATCAGGACCTGCGGATCAGCTGAGCTGATTGGGAGCTGCCTCTCTGCGCCAGCCCTGGCAAGCAACCTGGCAACCTGGCAGCTGAGGGCCCCTTGTCAAGTTCTGATCTGGGGCTCACCATAGCTGGGGTGGGGGTGGGGGCATGGAGCTGCAACCATTGGTAGTGAGTCTAACCACGAGCGAGGCTGCAGTGGCAGGACACATTAGCAGAGTGCCGGCCAGCTTGTCAGCAGGCCACTCAACAGGCAGTCCTTCCCCTGGATCTGGAGCGGAGGGGGAGAAGCGAGATCAGACCGCCAGTTCTGCAATGGATAGCATTGCTCTTAAACGATCGGTAACTATGCTCCCCCAATGGTAGGCTTTGCTTATGTAAAAGAGGAAGTGGAGAAGTCCCCAAAACATTGCAGCAGCAGCAGCAGCAGCAGCAGCAGTGCACGCATGGCCAAAATTTCTACAGGCAGGTGCTTGCAACTTTGGAGCCTCCAGAACTGCTGTCTTTGTGACGTGCCTGTGTTTGCTGCTGCTGCTGGAATGAAAGGAGAAGCGAAGTCCCGTAGGCAGAGTCGGGACAGGGCTGTGAGGGAGATGGAACTGGGGGAGGGGGTTATTTGGAGCTGCGCTGTATGCCCCCCTCCCCTGTCTTTGCCTCCCCCAATCTTTCACCAATCTGACTGAAGGAGAAGAGAAAGAGCAAAGCTGAGGGAAGAGGAGCGTATTTTGACACCGTCAACACTTTCAGGAACAGTCGCTGCTGCTCCCTCCCCATTGCCAGTTCCGATGGTTGGGGCTCACCATACTGTTCCTGGAAGTGTTGGCAGTGCTGAAGTTCGCTCGTTTCCATCCACGCTCTCCGGACCAGCGCCGACTTCCCGGCTGCCCAGTCTTGTTCCACTCGGGTCTCTCCGAGGTTCTCCCTGCCCCGGCCAAAAGCCAAC
Organism: Boaedon fuliginosus; assembly: GCA_027560395.1. Classification (NCBI taxonomy): domain Eukaryota; kingdom Metazoa; phylum Chordata; class Lepidosauria; order Squamata; family Lamprophiidae; genus Boaedon; species Boaedon fuliginosus. The sequence goes on from JANHGC010008668.1 coordinate 155,230, forward strand.
TGAAGCTTTTTCCCACCCATCTTTTCCACCAGCGAGCTCAGCCAACCCCCTCAGATCTGCTCGCGCTCAACTCAGGCACTGTTATTGTTCCCAGCTGGTCCTGGCCTCGCACACATTTGCACGCCGAATCCTTTCTGCCGCAAAAGCAGCATGAGCAGGCTATCATCACTCCCAGCCACATCCACATTTGGCTTTCAGGGAGAGTTCCCCCTTTATTGGTCGCTGCTCTGAGTTCGATACCTTACGCTGCCCTGTCGTTGGTTACAATTGGACGGCCACCAGAGTGCAGCGGTGATGGCTCCAACATTCTGACAGCCTTCCAATGACAGCAGCCCATTTTTTGGAAGTGGGGAAGGAGGCTGACCAATCGGAGGAAAGACGTGGAGAGCATGTGAGGAAGGAGGCGTTACTGTGGTGTGAGAGATCTCAGCAGGACGCCTCGTTGCATTTCTTGCCCTGCGAAAGTGGTGGGTTACTTATTAGCTACTTGATCATTTCACTGCCTGCAACAGGGTGGCATAAGGTATCAATCTTGCAAACTTCTGACAAGCAAGATCAGTGGGGAAGCCAGATTCACTTAACAACCGTGTTGCTAATTTAACAGCTGCAGTGATTCACTTAATAACTGTGTCAAGAAAGGTCATAAAAAGGGAGGGGGGAATCATTTAAAAATGATCTTGCTTAGCAATAGAAATTTTGGGCTCAAACATGGTCATATGTTGAGGACTACTGGTACTAAGCTTCCTGATCGTGGGACAATGAAATATATTACCAAATTACATTTAGGAATTTTTTCCTCCCACAAACAAGCAGTAAATGACCCTTTTAAGCTGCATCTATGAACTTGCCCTGTCAACCTATTATTCTGCTACAGCTCCATGACTTTCTTTCATATCTTGTTTTCAGCTCATGAGTGAAAAAGGCGTAAGTTATCTTTAGTCATTTCTGTTTGAAAGGAATCTGCCCTCTTAAGCTAGCAGCAGACTTTGGCCGTTTCAAGGCAGGTAAAATCTGATATATTTCACCATTGTTCTTTCAGTAGTGCTGACAGGTGTCCCATAAGGGGTGGGAATATCCTGGTACCTATTCATCAGGCTGATGAAGATTCAGATCCATCCACTGTACCAAAAACTCCTCACAGCCTTCTGAACAGCTGTTGAGTGGGCTGTACTATGTGGCAAAGAAACCAGACTGTCTCTCTGCTTCTAGTTGGTTTTGACTAGATAAATTTAAGCACAAGTGTAGCTTTCCTTGTAGCTTGCACTGCTGGGCTTTGAGACAGCCAAATCTCCTTTATATTCATTCCCCCGTTCTGCGCCCAAACTCTTTGGTGGTCCACAGAGGGTGCTGTTAGACTTTGAGACATCCAGCTCTTGCTCTTTACTCTGTAGCTCCCCCAGTTTTGACAGGTGCTGTAAAGCAGGGGAAAGAGATCAACTGTTTATCAAAACTTGGCACCTCCCTGAGATCCAGCCCTGCCCTATCTTGGTATCCTGTGAATCAGTGGTGGGATCCAAATAATTTAATAACTGGTTCTCTGCCTCAGTCTGGCAGCAAAAATGCAGCAGCGGAGAAATGCCAGACTAGCATGCATTCACGTGCCTCCAGCCCCCTTGCTTGCTGCAAAGCCAGATTGCAGCAAGCAATGGGTAGGAGGCACATGAATGCACACTAGTCTGGCCATTTCGGAGCCGGTTCACAGAACTCAACAAAAAATTAGGTATCGGTTCTGCTGAACCAGTGCAAACCATCTGAATCCCACCACTGCTGTTGATCAGATGAGGTTCTACAGGTGAGAGGATAGCAAAGCTACACAGTTTAACAAATCAGTTTGCTTAACTTGCTCTGCACACACAATGTTAGCATGCTAGGATTTGACAGAAAACCCAAAGAAAATCAATCAACCAACAGTGTGGACAGCAACTGTTATGTTGGCTAATTTTCTTCCAATTGAAGATTGGATGGGTAGCATTTTAATCCAGCAGAGCTGAAGGCCCAGTGCTCATATTCCTGGGGTCCCTAATTTCCTGGATGCTGTTCTAACTGCTTTAGTTCATCAATCATGTTAATTTCTACTCCCCTAGGAAAATGGTTTTACTCCATTTTTATTGATTTGATTTCCCCAAAACGGTTTTTTTTTGGGGGGGTCTTTTGTCTTTCATCTAAGTCTTCTCCCTGCTTTCTTCTTCCCGCTCCTCTCCTGTATTTTGCAAGGTTTAATGTGGAATGCTGTCAAATGAATGGGGAAATTCTGGTAGAAAATTTAAATGGATGCTTCCCAGGAGGTTTGAGAAGAGAAACATTATTTTGTTACACCTTACAGCTTGTGTCAGCAGAGCATAGAGTTAAGTCATCTGAGACTATAACAAGGGGAGAGGATATATTAAGCAATTATAGTAATAGCAACCTTGTTAAGAATGAGCTACCTGATATGGGATAGAAGCAATAACAGTGCACACTCAGATGCAAGTGCAGGCTTGCATTGTTCCAGGAGAAAGCACCTGCAATTTACCCACGGGATTAACCCATGGATTCCCAAGAGATATTCCATGAGTGTGTTTTCTAATTCCCTCTGTCTAAGTCAGAACGGTTAAAATATGGAAAAAAAGACAAATGTTGCCAGTTTCCCAGTGCGTAGGTAAGAGAAAGGCAGCCAGTGGCTTGTAAACTATATTTTTCTGACCCTGAGAAGACCTCTCTTACCACTAAAAGTTGGTGGCATAAATTTCCCCCTGTTTGAAGTGTAGTATCTACCATAAAATAGGCTAATTAATTCATTAATTGATAGATAGGCTTTGTAAGGGAAGAAATTCTTCACTTGCACCTCAAATCTGGGAAGTATGTATGATGAGGTCCTGCCCTGTTAGATAATTTCTGACTGGTGCTGTGCCATGGCTCTGTGTAACCCACCATATATGGGAAGCACCTAGACTTCCCCTCCTACACCCATACAGGAAGTGCGAGTTGTCCCCCACATATAAACCGTGCCTACCTATCTCCCGTTTGTTACCATGGGACTCACCTGAGAGGCATGCAGCTTTAACCAATAATTATTCAAAGACAATCTTTATACTTTACTTTCTTTTATTTTATGCTTTGTTATTCAATAAATACTTTTTTCCCCAGTAAAGTTTTATTAATTTTCTTTGTTACATTTATCTCGTTTTGAGCAATGAGGGGTTTTGGGATCCAGTTCTCATCAGTATAATACATCATATTCATCATTTCTTTTCCTTAGACTAATTTCATTAACATTACATCATTATTTGAGACCATTCTAATTATGACTCCACCAATTATATTCACTCATATAGGCAGTAGTTACAGTTCCATTTCCCTTCTATTCTTTTCAAATTCATCTATACATAGGTAACACATCTCATATCCCTATGGATCATCAAATTCCATTTCTTTCTTTCATTTTTATAAAATCCATTCATATAAAACATAACATTCTTTTCTACCTGAGCCAATCATCTATTAATCTATTCATCATTTTTAATTAATCCAATATTAATAATCAATAGTAAACAGTGTTAACACAATTCATTTTTCCCCTTCTTTTAAATCTCTTTACCATTTAATGCAGGTGACCTCTTGTTTCTATCTTTATTGGTTTATTTGTTTTTTTTATTGGTTTATTTGTTTTTTAAAAAAATTCATTTATTATTAAATACCATTCTAACTTTAGATCTTTTCTATCATTAAGGTTTTAATATTAAAAAAAGAACAAACCTCTTTATATCCATATTTATATTAATCAAACATTGATTCCTTTTTTATATCTTAGGTAACCATTCCCAACAATGTTAAAATCCTTATCAGACAGACAAGAATCTCAAAGACCTCAATTAAATTTCCCCCCACATCATTACCTATCTTCCCCTTTAACTCTTTAACATTCCACCATCTATCTATAAAACATATTCCTCATGTTATCCAAATTTCTCTATGTCTCTCTATTAAAAATATATATAATATTATATATTTCCCTTGACAGGGGAAGAGAAGTGGGGTATAAATCTAAATAAATAAATAAATAAATAAATAAATAAATAAATAAATTTGTTTATCTATCTATCTATCTATCTATCTATCTATCTACCTACCTACCTATCTATCTATCTATCTATCTATCTATCTATCT
>JANHGC010008668.1:169622-181190 GCA_027560395.1 Boaedon fuliginosus
AGGTATCACCTTACACATGGTGTGCCACCCAGAGGCGGCAATGGGGGCAGAGCTGGAGGGAAAATATTTCCTGACAACCCTTCTTCAATCTAGAATTTGGGCCATCCAATGAAAGTGGCAAACACAAGTTCTCAAAGCTGGCAAAAGACAAACCTCCCTTGTATAACTTACAGAATTAATTAACCAATGACACGTGGTGTCCAAAAGCTGTGACAGTGGCTCCTAAATGGATAGAAATCCTCCTTCGTGGGTCCTTTTGTCCATTTTACCTGTGCAAATGGTTAAATACAACTTCCACACCATCTGGGAAGTAATTGTCTTCTCAATATAGATGCACCAAAAGTGATGTACCAAGGTCATTTTAGAATCTGAATAATAAATATAGTACAGTGGGAAATACTTTCTTCAAGTTGTTTTATGATCCCCCTTTTATGTCTTTAAATAATATTACATATTTCCTTATTTGTGTTATATCCACAGGGTGTGGGGGTCAGGGTCCCTGCTAGCTATAGGCCTGATTGTTTGCCTAGATATCTGACAGGCATCATGTGAAGAAATCCAGGTGCAATATCTAGATAGCCATTGCTTTGCATATCATACTTGTGAGCTTCTGTTGATTAAAAAAAACAAGGGAATCTGTTCTGATTCTTTCATTCCCCTCAGCAATTAAAATAGGACTTCATTCTACCTATTCCCAGCTGAGATCGAGTTAACAATGTGTCTATTACTCATGTTGATCATGACCCACCAAGTCATCTATGTACTCTACAAGCAGTCTAGAGCCGCCATATACATATTCCCATCTAGTCTGTGCATCCTGTATATCAAGAAAGAGAAGAAACTAAATGGGATGGAGAGAAAGAAGTCTTTCCTTGGGTAATTTAAAAGCAGACATGAAGAGATTCTTACACAATGGATATTTTTGAGGAACACACTAGAATATGTTATGTCAGAAATTAATTAAATATTGCTATTTCATTCCTCCCCTGCTTTCTTGCTTCTCGGAAGTGGGGATCAGTTTTTATGACCAACAAAGAACGGGGGAGATAAAAATAATGAAATAATATCTACTATGTCATCAGGTGATGGTTTTATGACAGCACTAGCACAGACTACTTTGGAAGAGTTGCCTTTAGTGGAGAATATGTGTAGCTCAGGTTGAAATGTTAGTTAGTAACTAAGCCAACTGTAACAGCCCTCATCAAAACAGGTAGGACAAGCTACCCCATATCTCCATCCCTGTATTAAAACACAGACAATATTCCTTGTTTGTTGATAATATATTTTCCAAGAAGAAAACCAAGCTCAACAAATAGCAACATCACAAGTGTTGCCTTTATTTGAGAACTACACTCATCACATCTACCTCATTTATTTTGTGTTGGTCCTGTTAGAATATGCTAGCCATGGCAGTTACCAGAAATAACCACTAGATGGAGGCAGCGAGTGCCTCCATACCTATTGGGAGAGGAGGGGCTTAGACTCACCTATATAATCCCCTACACACCTACTCATCTTTGCTTGTTGCAACATGTTCTTGATCATGCAAGCTGCATGCCCACTCCTATACCAAGGATTACAAAGACAACCATAAATTACTTGTATTGGACTTTATTAAAATAAACCTTTTTGGATTACAAGCATTGCATCCAGCATCTTCTTGTGGTTGGGAGCTTCTCTAAGATCTATTGATCTTCACCTCCAACAGGTCCCCAGGAAAAAAAAGTATATTTTTCCAACCTGAAAGAAGAATATTTAACGAAGAACATTTCTCATTTGTATAACCATCCATGTATCCACCGTTACAGATACATATAATTTTCCAAGTATGGAAGCTGAAAGGGAAGAGCCCAAAGTTATCAGTAACTCTGAGGAAAACAGCAGCTTCCTATACTTCGTGTACTATCAAAGACTAGGTTGAAAATGTACGATGAAGCAGTTGTAAAAGTTGGAAGATAGAAAACCCAAGTTTTGATCAAGGCCAATATAAGTCATTTTGGGCCTAACACAGAGGACGAAATGGGACTTTCCCTCTTCCATAGATTCTAAGGAAGAAGAGTGTTGATGGGGAAACATTTTGTGCTACACCTGAAGGCAGCACCTCACCTTAGAGAGCAAAGAACTTCACTGGGGACACACATTGCTTTTATCGTTTCTGGTCCTGTATCTCAAGCCAGAGGTCAGGTGCTACCTTCATCTCCCACCTGGTGAAGCCCATATTGGCTTTGCTGGTTGACAGTCAGAGGCCACTGTAGAGTCCTGTCTCTTTAAAGCCTCTCCCCAGGCAGAACAGCATCATTGGCTATAAAAGCTATGTGGTAAAACAGCTTTGTGGTGGTTTGTGTAGAAGAAGGTAAGTGGGGAAGTAAAGCAGCCTGAAGCAGCTTAGAAGGGATAATGTTCTCTAGTAGTAGTCACAAAAAGGAGTAGTTGGAGTAGCTGTAGTAAGATTAATAGTAGCTATGGGGAAGAGTTGAAAATAGTGACTAGTGAGTAATAGGTTTGAGTGCTTGTGTGTGTTCTCTAGAGAACTTATTGTTGGCTCTTTTGTGTCTTCAGCCCACCAAACTGGGTACAGTTAAAAGAACCCCACGAGAGGCCCAGAGTCTTCCTACATGCCACTCATGCCAAAGATAAAAAACATATTTTTTCATTGCGTCATGAGGACAACATTTTCTCTGAGGGGGGAGGTGGTTCAAGTAAAAGCAGGAAAACCACGACCTACTTCAAAGAATTGCCCCAGAGCCTGCGAGGCAGTGGCTGTGATTCAAGATTAATCAGACAAAAGCAGCAGAACATTTTTCATTCTGGGTTTTATTTTTTATTTATTTATTTTACTTCTTACGCAGAGTCAAAAGTTTCCACATTCAAAAGTGAGATAGGGCACCAAAAATGCAATTTCAAAAGAGACACTGACAGCATGTTTGCGACTGGGCTTTCCTGGTGCAGATGATGAAGAGGATTCCCCACGTCACAGGTGTGTATGTGTGGGATTATTCCATGGGGGAAAAGCAGCATTGGAAAGGAGTTAAAAAAGGTGGGTTGGATTTATCCTGAGGGGAGGGCTGGAGGAGTGAAATCGCCCCTCCCTTACTGTAATGCAAGGTCTGAGAACATGGGACTCCTCCCTTTCCAAAGGTACAATTAAACACAATATTTTTTGCTTCCTTTATGGAATTGTATGTTTTTAAAATGCTACTTCCCAATGGGTGCTTTTTTCTAAAAGCTGCTTCATGCCATGGTTTATTGAAACACAATTATCTCAACCATAAACCTTCTTTTGTATACAGTGTTTAAGGAACGTATAAATTATAGAATCCACATTCTAGAATTCTGGCAAATTCTGTTATTAGCCACAAACCTGAAGATCAGAGGTGGTATTCAGCCAGTTCCAGCTGGTTCGGGAGAACCGGTAGCAATAATTTTGATTGGTTCAGAGAACTGGCAAATACCACCTCTGATTGGCTTACCGCATCAAATACCACCTCTGACTGGCCGACCACATAGCCCCGTCCACCAAGACACGCCCACAGAACTGGTAGTAAAACACTTTGAATCCCACCACTGCTGGAAAATGCTACCTAAATGTTGAAACTGCTGCTTTAAAGTGATTTTATTCCCCAACCTCCTTCAGTATGGTGCCTTCCAGAAATGTTGGCCAAGATGGGTCTTATGGGAGATGTGGTCCAATATATTTGGAAAACACATGCTGGAGAAGACTTTTATTGTATACACACTTATTTCCAGAAGTAGATCAAGCTGAATTTTAAATTCCTTAAATTCTTGGAATTTATGACTACGCTTGCAGTTACTTGAAACATTTTAACATAACACTTATGCAGACTCGCACAGAAACAGCCATTGCTACTGCAATTTGACACTAACATCTGCTGCTCAGGGAAGAGCAACAAACTGGGGCCATGCTCTGGAGCAGCCACCTCATTGCTCCTAAAATTCCTGGCTCTCCGTAGCAGCTCCCCATCCAGCCCAATGCCAGGCCTCCTGCCTCTGAGGGATTCCTCAGGGAATCCATTTCTGGGGAGCTCTCAGAAGGTGGGTTGGCTTGGCTGGTCAGTCAACAAATGAGGGAAAGTATAGTTGGAATAGACACTGGGTGACAGCAAGAGCAGATAAAGTGGCAGATTCTCCTCTTCCTTTGGGAGGCAGCTCTGGATTTGCTTGTAGCTCCTGGAGATAAAGTTCGAGATAGAAGTGGGAAATATCTCATCCAGAAGCTAAATTCCATCTCCCACACCTTCACATTTATCCCCGTGCTCTCTAAAATCTTATTTCTCCTGTCCCTTCTATTCATCTAGTTGGTCAAAAAGCTCTAGGCTGGTTGTGTGTGTTCAAATGTTGTATTAGTTTTAAATGGGGGGGGAGGGGGAGGGAAAAGGGCTGGAAATTCTAACGCATTTTTTGAGAATTTCCTGGGAGCTACATGGTAATTTTCTCTTCAACATCTCTTCAATCCCTTGAGGCAGCTTTTCTCTGCATGCACAAGTCTACATCCTCCATTCTCATTCTCATTCTCATTCTCATTCTCATTCTCATTCTCTCTCTCTCTCTCTCTCTTACACACACACACACACACACACCAAAGATCCATCAGAATCACAGCTGTCTACAGTGTGCAGCTCTACCTTTGATTTCATAGTTGTATAAGGTTCTGAGTAGGTGAAAAATAAGACTTACACAAGTTTCAACCTAACAGTCACTAGTATGGAGTAATAAGCTATTTGTCATGTTCAGACTACAAAGAAAAGTGGAATGCTAACACAAAAACTAATCCCTATTTTTTCTTCTAAATAAGCATTAAAAAAATGAACAGATTTGGTCATACTATTTTTAACCTACCTGATGCATTGACATAGTTTGTGTGGGTGTGCCTTTAAGCCTGGCAATTGAATTAACTACGTTTTGGGCCAAGATATTGAGATATTGAGAAGTGGTTTGCCATTGCCTTTTTCCCAGGGCTGAGGGAGGGGGATTGGCCCAAGGTCACCCAGTTGGCTTCACAGATCAGATGGGACTAAAACTCTTGGTGTCTCAGTTTCTAGACTGGTGTCTTAACCGCTATACCAAACCATCTCTCTAGTAGATGTTAGCAGCAGCTTTATTCTCAAATATATAATAGCTCTTGTAGCCAGAAAGGGCAATGAAATAATAACAAAAGAGACCCATGCAAAGAAGCCCTTTAAACTGTTATGCATGCAATAAATTATATCCTATCTGAAACATGAGGCTCTAAAAATTGTATCTAAATTTAACATACAGTCTATATAATCTACATTATTTTCTTAATGTATTGTTATTCCTATTTTTCTTACTGATTCCAATTGTGCTAAACAAATGTTTAACAGAGACATTTTGATTAGAAATTGATCATGGAATGTTCCATAATACTGTAATGGTGTAGCTGAGATTTATTGACCATCTATCCTTATTCTTGAAAAAAAAATGTCGACGGGTCAAGGGAAGTAACCAATAGTTATGATTTAGCTGAAAACAGTCCCCAATCTGTCATAGGATTATACCCTTTCCAACCTGTTGGAATTCTAAAAAGTCTAACAAAATACATTTCTCCATTACACAGTGTAATGATGTGTTTGTTGCCAGAACCAAGAGCAAAGAGATTTAACTAGATGAATGGCTGAGTGGGTTAAGTAGGGGGTGGTAGACATATGGCAAGGCATAGTCCTTTCTGCAAAATGGTAGTCCATGCCACTTTAGGCATGGATTTGGTTGGTAAAGACAAAGGGACAGTAAAGGGGGCCTTGATAGATTCTGTTAAGAGAACTTGATAATTTCAATAACAATTCTGCAAGGCCTCCTCCTTTGGAAGCTTCAAAAGGTAGATGAGATCCTGATGAAAAGTAAAGATGCATCTGAATCAAGTTTAACTTCTGATAATGTCATGGACATTACATTTTCTTGGCAATTATCTAGAAGTGATTTATCATCTCTGAATATTTTTATTGTCCATTTTTATAGTTTACAGCCCTGGGATTTCTTGGTAGTCTCCCATCCAAGTATTAATCAGACAAATAACTATCCTTCTTCCACTCACGCATCCCTTTTTCATTCCTACATTGGCCGACCCACTCTATGCATCTGATAAAATTACTTTCAGATCACAAACGGATATGTCTTTTATTGATTAGGTAGAAAAGATGTTGCCAGATTCCTTCCAATGATGAACTATTACCATACATTGCAGATGTTGGTTTGGCTTTGAGGACAATCAATACCATGCCTACAGACTACTTTCATGGCCTAGCAGAAGGTATATTCTCTTTAATTGCATGAAAGTAATGCTTACTGGAAAGGGAATGATGTTGACATGGAAGCACCCATCACTTTACTTACTTACTTACTTACTTACTTACTTATTACATTTTTAAGTCAAAGGATCATGTCACTCGTTCTCTTACAAGCATATTAGGATACCTGATGTACACAGGCAATAGGCAGTACATCTACCTTGTTGTTCCTGATTTCTTTTATAACTGCATCCCCTAGTTTAAATCAATTTGCCCTCTTTCCCTATAGAAGAATCTTCTTTGGACTACACCCAGCAGCTGGAGATGTTTCTTCTCACCCAGTCCTAACACCACCTGGTTGAATCTAAAACTCTGTATGTTCAATGTTTGGGTGGCACAGCCAACACCAATATTCTTTTACCCTGGGCAACTTTTTTTAAACGCATTTTGTGGGACATATAAGCAAATGAGCAGGTCAACCTATCTAAAGGCCAAACTATACTGACAGGACATTGATCAAGTCAGTGTTTTTCAACCTTGGCAACTTTAAGTTGTGTGATTGGGGAATTGTGGAAGTTTGAAGTCCACATGTCTTAAAGTTGTCAAGGTTGGAAAATAATGGATTTAGGCATTGGATCAATAGTTTACGTTTATGTTTATTAGAGTTATACCCCGCCTCTCTTCCCCGATCAAGGGGAATAGTGGGAAGGTGCAAGTTTAAATCCAGTTTTCACCATGTATCACTCAGTCTCAACTATCTCACAAAGTTATGAGGAAAGGTTAGAGAAGTGAGTTCTAGGTACAGTGTCTTGAACTTCTTGCGAAAAAGTCAAGGCAAGGACAAATCCTCATGATTAAAAGGTATCACAAAAGGTAATTTGTGGTAGCCAATCCCACCTATCAAAGCAGGCACAAGTTTTCTGCAAAAGCTTTTCAAGATCAAGCCCCTTGACTTGTTCCCTTTATTTATTGACCCTACCCTAGCCAAAACACATTCCATACTTCTCAAGTTTCTGGGACACTCTAGCATTCCAGCATGTAAGAATGCTTCTAGTTGAAAAGCACAGATCAATTATTTTCCATTTCTTTAGAGATATCCCCAACCAAATCATCAAGGAAGTTTATGTAACTATATTTTAATTAATTTATAGAAAGTAATCAAAACAATCTCAGCTAATTCTTAGCCAAGTCGGTTCTTATTGTATTTCTGAACAAATTTTAGCACTAAACATTCATCTAGAAAATTAAAGAAGAGTCTTGTTTTGGAATCAGACAAACTAGTCACCTTTTACATCAGCCTTTCTCAAATAGGCTACTCTTCATATATATGAACTCCCAGAATGCTTGGCATTGAGCAAGTTGACTGGAGTATTCTGGCAGTGGAACTTCCCCTAACTATTGTCTCCAGGTATGTGGAATTACAGATCTAATCATTTTCATATGCTGGCTAGGGATGATGGGGATGGTAGTTCAACACACCTAGAAAGTTCCAGGAAGATACAAGGGTGATCCAAATCTCCTATTTCTTAATAGATGTGTCATTAAAAGACTGAAAATACAGGCATTCCAGAAAGGCAAAACAATTGCACACATTCTGAATGAGCTTATGGACATCAATCTTTGGCACATTCCATTAGTCTAGATCAAAATATTTTAGCATACATACATCAACACCTCGATGTTTGACTACACTTAGCAAAAAGAGTAAGAGGTGCAATTTTCAGGTGGCTTTGGTGATCCAACCTGTTCTATACCAATTACTACACACTGCCACAAAAGAAGAGGAAGTAACTATGGCAGAGGATGATGGAGGTACTCTTTTCTGGCTTTCTTAAAATAAATCTCCTTCATGTTGACCTGGATCTCTAGCCACTTCATGGCAACATCCATGTACTTTTTTGTCCTGATAATGGAAATTTGCCTGCTCAGTCTAGCCTTCATCCCTAGTCTCTTCCTGCTAGTCTCCCAACTAAGTACTAATCAAATTTAACTTTGCTTAGTTTTAAATGCTGCCATGTGTCAATACAAAAGTCAGATGCGCAAGAAATTGGTGATAAAGATGGTAAACAGACAGATGATGAATAAATTTCCAACATATATATCCTTTCTTACTTTTTGATATTATCAGATTTCCTCCGTAAGTCTTACAAAAGAGCCTTCAAGGACTCAAGACTTAAGCCACTGCATATATTCAAGCCTTCTATGGCTTTGATATTTTAATTCTGTATAAATGCACAGTAGCTTATGGGGCTATTGATATAAAGCAGAGTATAAGCTAGTTTTATGCCTGTGTGTGTTCATTCCATTTCTTTTCTTCTGAAATTCAGAAGCTGGAGGACTCCGAGTAACAGAACATCAATACTGGAAGAAGCTGTCTAATGGACTCCACAGATATGGTACAAAAGGAACCATTTCACCCAATAAGACAGTCATGCCCCACCTGTGCTGGTAGAGGAGGCATGCTGCAGATCCTGTCAGTCAAGAAATTCCAGCTGGTGGGGTCCAGGAGAAGAACCTTATCTGCTGTGGCTCCAATGCCTTGGAACATCTTGCTCCTAGGGTGAGATCTACCCCCATGTTCTTGACCTTCCATAAGAGCCTGAAAATGTGGTTCCAGCAGTTGGCTTGGGGTCCCAACTGGGGAGTATCATGTTGGAAGGTAGTTGATGGACCAGTAGTAGCTTCCCCTTCCCCCATCCATCCTGCTCCCTCCCTCCCCAGCTTTTAATCATAACTTGTATTGTTATTGTTATACACAAACAAACATACACACAATGTTTTTACTGCTTTTAACTTTGTAAGCTGCCCCAAGTTGCCTCGTGGCAAGAAAGGCAGCAAACCAGTTGAATAAATAAATAAGGACTAGAATCTGAAAGGACATCTTATCTGGCCAGATCTGACAAAAGCGTAAAATTCCATAAGGAAAAATATAAGCTCAACAATTTCACCGTTAGCCTCTCCTTCGAAAGCTTTCCATGTTGATTACAGGAATAGTAAGGAAAATGTAACCAATATGCAGAAATTGTTCCAATACAGTTCATGAACAGATTAAAGGCCCAGCAAGAATGACTTAGGCACAGCCAGAATATACCATGGTTATTGTACTTATAAATTGCCCAAATCATAAACTTTAATCTTAAGAATGAGTAAAGGACAGTAAGAAAAAAAGAACATTTGAAATGCTCCTACAAAACCAATATCCCCTCTGTTAGAGGAATACATATAAAATAGTATTCATTGACAGAGCACAAATGAAAAACATCATGATAAAATGTAAAACTTTAAAGAGACTGCCACAGCACAACAGAAAGCAATAAGGACCAAAATAATAAAATTTACTCTGGCAACAATTTCCAAGATAGTTAAATCATTCAGTAATAAACACTGGAGTTAGAAATAGAACAAACATTTTACTATAAGTAGTAGACATTTTTTAAAAAAACCCTCAAAAGTGTTGGTAAGATATACACGGCACTATTTAGAGAATTTGGAAATTAATTTGAAATAAAATCACATTTTTAATTAAGTGACATTTCAGAATACATCAACAAGGAATGTTACAGTTTACTGAGACACATACTTACAGCTTTGTAAGAATAAACTTTCCCAATATTGTAAATAAAATACAACATTGACAATATCCAATTAGGAACTTAAACTTGAAGAATACACAGCAGTGGCAAAATTAACTATATATCCACACAGAAGTTTAAGCAAAATGGCTTCCATGTGTACAATATGTCATACAGAAAGGCAGATACAATCACTTCCAGTATGGCATCGAAGGTGGCTTGAAAGTTTATAAATACTGCAACTGAATTGGAATATAAAGAAGGGGAACGATATCTATTTTACCAAGCAGCTTTTTTATTTTTATTTTTGTTTTGTTTTCATAACAATAAATAACAATACAGTAGAGACCTCAGCATTAAGCACAAGATAGATACTACAAAATAATGCAGTGAGTTTGACTTGTATTGTTTTATTCCTGTTTTAACAGCTTCCTGTTGGAATGCAATATTTATATGATTTTTATTTTCACTACTCAGTCATTCTGTGAGTGAGATGGGCAATCTCCAAACTATCTGTCTGTCTGTCTGTCTGTCTGTCTGTCTGTCTGTCTGTCTGTCTGTCTGTCTGTCTAAATAAATAAATAAATAAATAAATAAATAAATAAATAAATAAATAAATAAATAAAATAGTCAATGCTACACTCAGCTTCAACTTTACAATTCAAGCAATTGTTGTTGATTAGCATCTCAAAATTATAGTTAACATTGACATTTAAAGTGTAATATTTATATTAACCATTTTAGTTCATATTGTAGAAATATGCAGGTGACTGCTGAATTGAAGGCAGACCCTACCTTCCCCCTTGCTCTCTGTGCTTCACCCATCCATCCTTTTGTTATCATACTGATCTATTCTCATTATTTTCTTTTTTATTGTTTATTTTATTGTATTATTTTATTTCTGTTTTTGTTTACGCTCTTTCCATTTCTTCTTTTTTATTATTGTAAGCCACCTAGAGTAGATCTACAGTGAACTAGGCAGCAAATAAATTTAACAAATATCATGTTACCCAGCTATTTGTATTCTTTAATGTATTACTTGCATTTTATAATATAATAAAACAATGATAAAGAAGCCAGAGGACTATTAATTTTTATTCAGTTTCTATATTTTATTCAAATCAACCAAGTGTCTCTGGGCAGCTTATAATTCTTGGTCTCCAGTCATTATCTTCAACATAATGAGTGGCCATATGCCAATCTCCAGGCAATTGATCTATCTATTCAGTCCAGTGTGCCTCTTCTACCCCCAAAAAATTGTATTCCACATTAAAAATTAACAACAAAGCCCTTAAAGTTGTACATAGCTCAAACATGACCATAACAACCATCGATAATGGGATACACT
The DNA here is from genome assembly GCA_027560395.1 of Boaedon fuliginosus. Lineage (NCBI taxonomy): Eukaryota > Metazoa > Chordata > Lepidosauria > Squamata > Lamprophiidae > Boaedon > Boaedon fuliginosus. The sequence continues at coordinate 180,806 of JANHGC010008668.1, forward strand.
TCACATTAGCCTGAATCAATGAAAATCTCCAAAATGGGAAGTACAGTTGTTTCATTCTATTTTATGCTGGTTAGATCCTGGTCAGAAAATAATCAGAATGGGTCTATATTAGGGAAAATCAAGACTCCTACAAGATGATTTTGAAAGAATGGGCATCTTTAACCTTGACAAGACCAAAAAGTTAGGAGGACATCGGAAAAATGGCTGAAGGGCTGTTACACCGAAGGGCATAATCCTAAAACATGGCATGGACTGATAATCAAGTTAGAGAAAACAGATTTGGTTATATATTAGCCCTTGTCATCTCTCGATTGGACTACTGTAATGCGCTCTACATGGGGCTGCCCTTGAAGAGCACCCGGAGACTTCAACTGGTACAGAATGC
>JANHGC010008668.1:188347-203612 GCA_027560395.1 Boaedon fuliginosus
CCCTCTTCTTTCCTTCCTTCCTAACACTGCAGGTTACAATCCCCAGCATTCTTTGCCCGATTTGCATGCCTTGCCTCTATTCGCTGGAGAGCATCCAATTTGCATACATTGCCTGGAGCCCTCTGCACATGTGCAGTAGAGCTTGGTGGTGAAATGTGGTTGGGGGTGTGCAGTTCAGCACCCTTTTTCAGGGGTGCACCCCCCCCCACCAGTGCTCATCTCTAGAGTGCAAGTTATGTTCCTGGCAAGTTTGGGCCAGATTGGTGCTGGCATGGAAGAGCCTATTTGGGACATACCAACAAGCCCACACACCCACACTTCTCTTTTATAGATATAGATTACAATTTGGTGGTAGTCATTGGAAGCATTCCTAGGGCCACAGATGCTTCGAAGACTCTAAATAGTTAAGGCTGAAGATAGTTGATAATAAAAACTGGGAAAATGGCAAAGAATGGGACATAGATTAATGTCTCAGATGTGGTTCCATTGTTTTGAGAAAATATGGTATATTGTGACAAAACTGAAACTGTTGCTTTGAAAATATAGTCTATGGTAGATAATGGAAGCATAATTTTGTGTGTCATCCTGCATTTCAGGCATCCCATTATTTTGGAGGAGTTTGGTCCTGTTGCCCGATGAAGTGAACAAGGCCATGGGTGTGATGAGCACCTCTACCTGTTTATTGGACTGATGCCCTGGTTTCTGCTAGCTCGGAGGTGACATGCAGCTGGCTCCAGGAAGTAATCAACGCTTCATTGAGTGAGGGATTCTTCCCACCAACTTTGAAGGAGGCGGTGGTGAGGCCCCTCCTCAAGAAGCCTCCTCTGGACCTGGCTGATTTGAAGAACTTTGGTCCTGTCTCCAACCTCCTCTTTTTGGGGAAGGTTGTTGAGAAGGTGGTGGTGCTTCAACTCCTACGGACCTTGAAGGAAACCGATTATCTGGATCCTCTTCAATCTGGATTCAGGCCTGGTTACAGCCACTGAGATGGCACTGGTCACTAGTGAATGACCTCTGGCAGGCCTGAGACGGGGTTTGTTCCTCTGTCCTGGTGCTTCTGGACCTCTCAGCGACTTTCAATACCATTGACCATGCTATCCTGCTGAGGCAGCTCAAAGGATTGGGAGTGGGGGGCACCATCTTATGATAGCTCACCTCCTACCTCTCAGGCCGCTCTGTCGGTGTTGGTAGGAGGCCAGAGATCTGGCCCAAAGCCCCTACTACGTGGGGTGCCTCAGGGCTCGGTTCTCTCACCTCTCCTATCCAACATATACATGAATCCGCTGGGTGAGGTCATCCAGGGGTGGGGTATCATCAGTACGCTAATGATACCCAATTATACATCTCTGCCCCTGGCCGGACCAGTGAGGTGGTGAGGATCTGGATGGGAACAAGAGGCTCAGACTCAATCCTGAAAAGACTGAGTGGCTTTGGGTATTGCCTCCAGGTGGTCCAGTTGAATATCCATCTCTAATTCTGGATGGGGAGAGATTGACCCCCGCAGAATGGGTGCACAACTTGGGAGTCCTCCTGTATCCGCAGCTGCAATTGGAACATCATTTGGCGGTTGTGGCCAGGGTAACTTTTGCACAGGTGTGTCTAGTGCACTAGCTGCACCCCTTCCTGGACCAAGAGGCTCTTCTCACAATCACTCAAGCCCTCATCACCTCGAGGTTAGATTACTGCAGCACGCTCTACTCAAGGCTACCCTTGAAAAATATTTGGAAGCTTTTTAAATTTATTTATTTAAATTTATACCCCGCCTCATTTCCCGTTAGGGGGAACTCTAGGTGGCTTCAATTGATCCAGAATGCAGCTGCGCGAGTGATTAAGAATGTACCTCAATGCACCCATATAACACCATTCCTCCGTGAGCTGCACTGGCTAATAGCTTTCCAGGTGCAATTCAAGGTATTGGTAATGACTTACCTGGCTTAGGATCGGGATACCTTTGAGACCATCCCCTACCTTACACCTCCCAGCACACTGTTAGATCCCACAGAATTGGCCTCCTACAGGTCCCATCTGCCAAGCAATGCCATCTGGCGGGCCCACAGGGGAAGGCCTTCTCTGTGGCGGCACCAACCCTCTGGAATCAGCTCCCCTCAGGGATCCAGACCGTCCCTAACCTTTGAGCGTTCTGCTGGGCGATTAAGACCTGGCTGTGCCAGCGGGCTTGGGATCATTGACTCCCCCTGTATGGATGTGTTAATATACTGTATCTGTTTGTTTGTATGGTATATATTTTAATGTTTTAAACATTAATTTGCTTTTAGGTTTTTTTTATTACTGTGATTTTAATGTTTTATTATGGTTGTAAGCTGCCCAGAGTCCTGTGGGAATTGGGCAGCATATCAATCTAATAAACAAACAAACAAACAAATAAACTTAACTCAGTGTTTATGGGAGCAACTTGCTACCTCTATTTAGGCATTTCAAACTTCTTTTTTTTCAAGCACAGCGTGACACTTTTGGGAATAAGAACACCAAATTAACATAGAGCAAGATTCCAAATGTAGAAGTTGGTACAGCAGTTAAAAGAAAATCTACAGTGGCATGATTTTATTGCTGACTTTTGGTTGTGGATGATAAATGTTACAGCCTGAAACAACTGTTTGTTGAGAAAATAGCAGATAAGGAACACAAATAATCCCATACATAATTGAATGCAGAATTGGGAATCAGAGCCCAGGGATTTGGGTGCAAATAGGGCCTCAGGCAATGACTTTCTGAAGCAAATCATACCCCCTCAACCTCAGGTCCCATATATTAAAAAGGAAAATAGTAATTATTTATTTATTTATAAAATATATTATCTTTCCAATAAAAAATGCCCAAATAGTTGTTTAAAAAAAAGGCTCTTCTCATGATATTACTGTAAAGACAGATTAGAAAGATTTTAAATGCTTTTGCATTTCTGAATGAGTACAAACAATAACAAATAAACAGAATCCTTTATCAGCATACAGATAGCCATATGAAGGACAAAATCATTAAAGTAATGCATATACATGTATAGGTTTATACAAAGGATTATTTTCTGTTTGGAAAAACATCAGGCACTTTTCCACAAATATCCAAAAGGTAGTCTGAGGTGTTCAGCAAATCAAATTGCCTTCTCTTTACAAATCGCAAAAATGATCTGAAATATTTGGATGTCAACATGTTGCTGAGGGAGATACAAGGGAAACACAAAATGGAGGATGGTTCTTAAAAGATCTAGTTATAGTGAGGTTACATTTCTCTGTTATCTTAAACCACATTATTAATTTCAGACCATATAAAATACAAAAACATTTTCCTGAAATATTAATTATAAATTAATAAGCCTGAACTTTTCATCTTATGATCTTAACGTTGTTTAAAAGTCATATCAACTTCTAATTCATTGGAACAAGTGCAAACTTAAGATTGCAATCCTGAGACATGCTTGCTAGGATGGCAGACCCACGGAATTGTCAGAATTATATCACAGCAAGCATGTGCAGAATTGCACTGTAAGACTTTTAAGGAACTGGTCCATATTAATAATCATCTCTTTTTTTACAGATGCTCTGTTGAGTTGTCACCATTCAACTTTACAACATTAGCTTATCATTTCACAGAACTTGTCAGTTTATCAAAGCAGAGATCTCATTAATGCAGTTATTAATACATAATTAGAAAACAATACATTAAATTAGAACAGTTCTATTACATATTTCTTTTACAGACTGAGACAAAGAAAATAGCCTGGCTGCTTGGAAAAGTATCTGACACAATTCACAAAGCCATCATATGCGATTATTTAAAATTACATAATATAAAGATATATGCAAAAACATGTATGATCACATTCATTTTTATAATACCACACTCCATTATATTTTTAACTTCCCTGCCCTCCTGCCTTGTAATAGCATTACTGAGCATTGGGTCCAGGTAACACTAATTGTCAGTTGTTTAAAATGAGCAGAGGTGTTCCTTATCTGGGCAACCAGTATTCGACTAATAATCATACTGAATTGAAACATACACAGAGACACGAGAATATTTAACAGTCTTTCCCAGGATTTTTTGCCAGCATTATTAGAATATTCTTAGGTTATAATATACTAATGGAACCATTCTCCTCTTAGGGGTGTTCTGGTGGTAGTTAACATATATGCCTGCAGCTGTACACCATGTGGTATTATATGAAAATAAGGTCTTCAAAGAACACTTTGTATGTGTCTTCCATGAGGCATGTGCAGTTGAACCACATGATATATTAAATCGCTGGAGGAGGGTTAAAGCTTAATTGTCCCTCAGGGGATGTATCTCAGCTAATGTCCACTAAATCATCCATGGCTATTCCTCATGACCTCAGTCTCCAAAACATAGAAACAAAATGATTTGGCAATTTTGAGGGGCCAGGCTCCCTCCCTGTTTTTTCCTCAGGTGCCCCTGAAATCTACTTCAGAGAATTGAAAATTCAATTTTCTAGGATTTGAAGACTTTTTTGAATAAATATTTTCTTTGCCTAGATTTTGGAGGGACGAGATTCAATATCATATAAAAGAAAGATGCACAGCACAACTACTATATCAAAGAGACATAAGACATAGCTCACAATTTCAATGATATTTATACTTATTTATATATTGCAAGCCTGCTCTTATTGATCTAAGAGTAAATTACTGGAACTTTCCTTGATCATTGTAAGATGTTGAAGGCAATGGTCGGTAAACCCCACCAAAACTATTGTTACATTATTATGATCAAGATTTATTTCTACAAAATAGATTATTTTAGCATAAACCAGTTTCTAGCTGTATGATCTCTTCAAATCAAAATAGGAGGCAGTAATAAAAAAGAAATGAAGGACCATGCAATTAAAAAAGGTAAATTAAAATGGATTATTAATGAAACTATTAACACAAATGCCTAACAACTTTTATAAAACTTCATAAAATAAATACAAATATGATCTGTATGTACAAAGTATTTAACAACATTTAAGACTTTTGAACAGTCAATATAGTACTAAGAATACAGATCATCTTCATGCCAGATAAAAACCAGAAATTTTATATGTAAAAACCTTCTCTTATAAATCTTACAGTGCTAATAAAATTTTTCTCCTTTTATATTGTTAAAATACTGTGTATTAAATATGCTGGATGTCTTTAAAGTACTGGATTCTGCATATTTTTAAGAAGCTTGTAAAACAGCAAATGTAAGAAAATAGTTATAGATGTATTACAAATTTTACGCTTTATTAATAAAATTAATCAGTCTGGAAATGAGCTCTACAATAAATCTACTCCATATGCATACAAAGCTTCTCAATATATTCTCTAATGTAGAAATCTGAATACCAAAACTTTGGTTGGGTTATATTCAATGGTTTGTCGCATATAAAATTTACAGCAACTTTTAACTCACCAAAACAAAATTAATCAAGCTGTTCATCATGTTCCGTGATTTAATTAAACCTAGTATGTTCTTACAGAAATGAAGTTTACTTCCACAGCTTATCCTGTACACCACTTTGCCCATACTGCTGCCATGTTAGCAGGGATTATGGGATGTGAAATTTAGTACATCTGGAAGCCATCTATTTGGGGAAAGCTGCAGCATAAAGTCAAGTATCTTCTGCTTTTCTATGACATAGTAGTGAGTTTGGCACTTCCAAATAAAGACACTTCCAATGGCACATTCCTCACTTACAGCAGTGAATAACCTGCAAGTATCTGGCAGCAAACATTTGTACAAAAGAAAGAGAAAAAGATCTGCAACCAGAACTGACAAGAGAAAAAAAATTACACAAGAAAATGCAAAGAAGATGAAGAACATCTTTGGACTTCTTTATGCATATGCAGTTCTTGTAGTCAGAGATGTCTGAAGCACTTTAAGCTGTAGCCTAGGATAATAGAAAGAAAACATATAATGATAAAAGGCATTCTTGATTGATCAGATCCCTACATAAAAATGCATTTATGTATGGCTTTTTCATCAGGATCTGGCAAACTATGCTACTTTGACATACCGTAAGTCTGTCAGGGAGGATGTTGAGGTATCCATGCCTTAAAAACTGGTGGTGTTGAATTTCCTGTGGTTTTATTCAAAATAAGCAAAATATAAAGCTATATTTGACTTCACATGGTAGCTTGCTTTGATGTCTCTTGTTGCCTTTTGATGAGCTGCCCTTCTGTGACACCTTGCTTAAGATCACATAGTGCAATTCATCATCTAGAGACTTTCAAAATGTAATTCCACCCCGTCCTTTCATCATATAACAAAACAAACGCAAATATGCAAGAATGTCCTACCGAAACCATTAATTTTAGAAAACTGAAAATGAACAGCATGATGGCAATTTCAAAGTGAAGTCATCAAAATGCCTAGATTAATGGTAAAATAAGTATTTCTTTCTCTTTCATTTTCTTGCTGCCCTGTCCACTGATTTATTCTACACTACTAAAACTTTATCATAACATTTTATTACTATTAGATTTCACGTTTCCTGCTTCTAGAAAACTAGCATGTCTCATATCTCGTAAGATAGCTTTTTTATAACTTCTATAGTGATTGTTGAAGTACAGGTAGTCCTTGACTTATGACCACAACTGAGCCCAAAATTTCTATTGCTGAGACAGTTGTTACGTGAGTTTTGCCCCATCTTTCAACATTTCTTGTCACTGTTCCGTACATCACTGCAGTTGTTAAATTAGTAATAGAAATGTAAAGTGAATTTAACTTCCCCATTGATTTTGCTTGTCAGAAGATCACAAAAAGTGATCACATGACCCCGGGACATAAATATGAGTCACTTGCCAAGCGTCCCAATTTTGATAACGTAACGGGATGCTGCAATCTATACGTGTGAAAAATGGCCCTAAGTCACTTTTTGTTGTTGTTGTAACTTCGAATGGTCAATAAACAAAAGATTGTAAATCAAGGACTATCTCTATGTATTTATAAATTATCTTTCATCAACAAAGTAAAGCATGTGTTTATAAACTTTATGATCTAGAATATGTTTTGATCATATAACTAAATTATATAATTGCATTTGCTAATGATATTTTACATGTAATATCTACTGTACCTTCTCTCTTTGTCTAATTTCCTTCTAGAGCAGAAGTTCCTTAAACACTCTTGGAGCAGTTCTGTACATGATAACTTCATGAAAATAAGAGAATTTATATGGAGCTTTTCATTCTAATGGAACAGACTACCCCAAGATCAATTTTGCCCTTATACTATTGCTTTAAGGTTTTAAGATAATGAATGTATTGCCAACATACGTCATAACAAAAGAGAACTAACCTTCCAGTCTTATCCTGACACCCAGCTGTGTGTTGTCGTTTTAACACCGTGTGGCAAACTTTGGTTAGGTAACACACTGTCAAAGTTAAAATCTAACGTTTCCCCATCCATCAGATCATTACGGATTATTGATTCCATATCGCAGTCCAATCGTTCAATGAACATGTCATCTAAGTCACTAGGCAGCTTCTCCTGATGGAAAGAAACAATTCCCACTCTTCCATACCCATTACAGCTGTTCACCGTGGTGAAGGGGCTTATGCTATTCACTTGCATCGGGTGGCTCATGAGCCCCTGGACTGAGTTTTTTGCTGAGGTTGAATGAGTCACATTTGAACCATGAGACACAGTGCTAAGGGTGAGAGACAAGGTATGGCTGTTTATTACTGCTGTGGGTTGGACGTGTCCTTGATGAGAGTGAGCACTGGGGGCAATGATTTTGTTGTGGGACTGCTGGTTGCCATATGGTGATATTGCCGAGTTAGAGACCATTAATATGTTTTGTCCCAGCACTCGACTACTAGGCTGGGAAACATGAGTATCTACCGAGGCTAAGACATCATTATGTGGCGGTGAATCAGAAGTAAGCAACTCCTTAAGAAGTCCTGGGCAGTTATACTGGTTAAGGGTCCCATAGCTCGATTTATTGTCCTGAATTGTCGGCATAGGCATCTGGGACAAAGAATTTATGCTAGGCTGAGCATAACTGTACTTCCTGTAGTCCGCATTGGTTGAACCTATATTTGTATTGGATGATGTATACGAATAACCAGTAGACTGTTGCATCATGGTAGTAGGTGGTGATTGGGTAGACCCAGTCAATGATGTATTTGGAGACAAAAGGTTGAGATTATCCAGTAGATTTTCCATATTTTCGGAACTACTCATTTCCGAAAGGCTCGGCAGAGTTGAGGCCATTTTGGTTGCTGATGGAGGATAGACCATTGAATGCACGTCCCCTTCCCCGAGGTCATCTTGTTCTGGCAGAATTGGGGAAAGTCTTCCACTAATAGTACTAGCATTCGAACTGGCTCGAGGGCGAAAAGTACTCCAGTTATTATCAAAGTCATCGTTGCTATGATTGCTGGGGCTTGCAGGCCACTTCGAGAACTGCGCTCCTGGACTGTCACCATTTCCATCTTGACCTGCCTGAAGAGCTGATTTTTTCTTTGCAGCTCTCCCTCTACTTTTTGCAAACTTGCTGCTGTTGTCCATGGAGGCAGCCCTTCTCCTGGGGGACTTGCCGCTTTTGCCTCCTTCTGGATTAAGCATCCACCAAGAGCTTTTCCCCGTTCCCTCATTCTGTACTCTAATGAACTTGCTGTGCAAAGAGAGGTTGTGACGGATTGAGTTCTAAAAAAGGAAAACGTAAGAAAGACATTGAATTCCTCTGCCATGGTAATATATCCTAGATTCCACCCCCCACAAACACACAAAAAAACCCTCAAGTCCATCAAACGAGAAATCTAACAATATCAATATAAAACAGTATCTCCCCTCCACACGCACACTCACTTTTAAACTGTATTTCATAAAACAGTATCTCCCCTCCACACGCACACTCACTTTTAAACTGTATTTCTATCAGCAACAAAACCTATCATACTTGTAGATGCAAAGAGGGTGAATTAAGATCAGCAAATCACAGTGGTTGCCACACCAAATGATAGCACTGTTAGAATCAAGAGAATTCTCAGTAGTTGTCGGTAAAGCACTACACATGCAGGAAGCCACACCTCCGCCATCTGAAAAGTGTCTGGACACTAGACTTTCCACCAGATTGCTACATGGAAAACACTTCTCACAGCAGCATAGCTGGAGAAAAAAAATTCAGGATCTGCTAAGCTAGTTTTTTTTCCTTCCCAAATAGGAACTGGGAAGTCTGGATTCATCAATAATTCCATCCCGTCAGCTCAAAGACAAACTTCTCAGGAAGCAGACTAGACTCAGGCAAATGCAGAGAAAGGAGGAGGAGGAGGAGGAGGAGGAGGAGGAGAGGCTGTCTAGAGGAATCCAAGGACACAGAACAGTGCAGGTGGCATTTGGTTTCAAAAGGGTTAAACCCACTACAATTTCTTCACTTGCCAGTTGACCAGCTAATTGGTCTGAACAGAGATCTATTTTACCTCTGCTAAGGGAGCGGGAAGCCAACAGTCCATTCCCACTAAGCCATTCATCTCTGGCTTATGAGAAACAGGGAAAGGGCTCAGGACTGCCAGAAGTACACAAGCCTTGTCCCAGCACTCCTGGGCACGTATTTCTATTAGTAGATGTCTCAGAAGGGACTGGAATCGGTGGGTTGGCAGCAAAGGGACAGATAGCTTTCACACTGCCCAAACGAGTTTGTTAAATTTCCAGAGATGATGGCAATGGATTTATCAAGCATGGAAACAGGTGGATAATGCACCCAGCTGCATTTACAAAGCTTTTGCCAAAAACTGGCAGTTACTTAACAACATCTTGAGAAAATGTCATAAAATACAACAGTTATGTCTTATGAACGTAATCGGTAGGCTCCACATGGTCATAACACGAGGACCACCTGATAATTAAGATTACAGGTTAAATATATATTTGTAGTTATTAAAAATGCTGTCAAGAATATTGGAAGCCACTTCGTTATAACATTGGTCATTTTTTTTTCTTTTCTTGCACTTTTTGCTTTTTTATTTCTCTTTTTCTTTTTTTCTTTGTATAAGCTTGTGTTAGTTTTTACTTTTTTAAAAAAAAAAAGTACGCATGTGTATGTACCTATATATAAGATTAGAGTAAGATAATAAGATAAAACCAGAATAAAAGTATTCAGATTTCAGTTGAACGAGCATGGTAAGAAATAGTAGGGGAATATATGGTTATCAATTTTATAATTTGCTATGAGTCCCCCTTTTTGCAAGATGCAAGGTTTTTGTGTGTGCATAAGATATAGGTTAAAGCATCAAATTGGTGTGGGTGTTTTGTGTTGGTGGGTGTTTGTGGCTTTGTGTCAAGAGAGGAGAAACCTGGCCTCTTTTCCCACTTTCTTGCACTTCATGATACAATACAATCTCTATTATATCATGAAGGTAACCTTCATGATACAATTTAGATAGAATAGAGAATTATATAGGAATAGAGTGGTACTAAGATATACTAATGTTGAAATACTTGAACTGCAGACAATGATCTAAATAATAGTGTGTGTTGTATATATGTTATGTACTGTGTGTTTTTTAAATGTTTGCTTTTCTATTTGTTTTTTTTTAATCAATAAAAACTATTATTTAAAAAAAAGAATCATCAAGAATCATAAGAATCATAGGATACGACACTTAGTGATAGTTATGGGTCACTAACAAGCAATACTAATAATAAATGGTGAGTGTTGTGGTGTCAACTTTTACATTCCTCCTCTGTACGTCCTTTTTGGGGTGTGAAATAGGACCCTTCCTCCATTTCATAATTGAATGGGAGAAATACACTACTGTTCTACATACAGTATCTGTTTTATCTTCTATGATGTTTCTAGTCAAGACTTCTGTAAACTTGCTTCATTTACCCAATGTCAAATCCAGAGATTATCACTTTCTAATTCGAAACATCAAATTTTGCTCACCTACTGAGCAAAAGTATATTCCCACTTCCTATTTCCGTATACACTATTCCTATTGAAAATAACTTAAAGAGGGACAGAGAGAGTGCTACGCCTTTTTCCTGGCAACTTCAGCAGCTCCTTGAGATAATTCAGTGTGAGATGAACATGAGGTTGGAAAACTTGAAAAAACAACAGCAACACTCTGGACTGTTCACACTAAAATCCATTAACACATTCCAACAAGAATTTGATACAGAAGATGCTTTGTGGCCATCATATATCTCACCTTACCAAAGCTTAAAGTATGTTTTATACTGAAAATGTAATTCTGTGTGGAGACCTATCTGTGCAAATTATTCACTCCATCCACAAAAGAGCCATTTAGTATTTTTCAGAAATTGCAGAGGCCTCCTTAGTCATCAAAAAGTTACAATCTAGTATTCTTATACAAAGGACCTTCAAGGTCACTTCTGGAGCAGCTAAGCCATCTCCAAATTTTGCCAACAACAACAGAAGTTCCGAACAGGAAAAAGTTTGCAGCAGAGTGTCTGTTACATAAATTCCTGTTTTTCACAAACCGGGGAAGATTAAAGAAACTACAGTATGATTTACTACTTGGAAAAAAGTGTGGAAGAGAAGTAAGTATTGCAAAAATATTTAGCATGGTTATTGATGTTGTGTCTACAAATCTTTGCCCAACACAGACATGACTTGATAATGGTACCATTTTAAACACTGGAACTTGGCAACTGGGCCAGCAAGTGCAGTGACTGAATTTGGAGTCTGTCCCTTATGCCTAGAAAGAACTTGAGCCACACTGAAAATGAAAAGTGGCATTTTTTTCTAAACTAAGCAGGAGTTTCACTTCAAAGTATGTGCATTAATTCAGTGTGTCAAATTTTACTGCTCTATTTCTTGGCAGGATTGATTGCAACTTCATCCACAATAAATCTTCAGTGGAGTCACTAAGTTTCTAACTTTGCAAACTTCACTCTGGAAACATTTCTGCATGTGGGCATAATTATTCTATTGCCACTTTCATACATCTCTGTTTCTATTCCCTGAACCGCCCCCCCCCACCCCATTATGTTTGGATTGGAAGATTATCTGCGTGATCCTTTTTCCTCCTGGTCAGCTTAAAAAGCAAGGAACAGGCAGGCTATAACTTAGGGAAATCAGTGTCCTTTCCAGTCAACCAAGTGGAAAATCAAGACTATCACCAACCTGTATCCCTCCCCCAACTTAGAGCAATTCCTGCAGTAATAAAACTCCCCTTGTGCCCCTCTGCACAGAGAAAGGGGAAATTTAATTTTTTAGCCCATGTTTCAAGTCCATGCTATGTGTATTTGGCTACCTGTGATACACAGAAAGACAGATCTAAGCTTTTGGTATAATGGAAAGTTGTTTAACCATCAAGACTTTCTGCAAATAAATCCCCGTTGAATTCTGTGATGAAGGCATAACAGAGTTATGGTCTCTTTCCCAGCACTTATAGGTCACACTGTAGAACACTGTATGGAAGCAGAGAGAACATAATGGGACAATTTGTCAAAGCCAACTCGCTGCGGCCAACTTGTCACAGCCAATTCAACAAATACAAAAGTTAAATTAATTTCAACAGAACCGTGGCCAATAATAATAAAGTCAATCCAGAAATACAAGAGTCACAATAATTTCGATGAAAATGGGATCATCCATAATAACAGTAGCTGAATGAAACAATTAATACAGCGTTAAATTGTCCCACGGCGAATTGGCCATGGCGAGTTGTCCTAGACTCCAGAGAGATGACTGGCTTGAATCCAGACATTTGGACGTGCGATGCAGAAGAATCTGATGCAAACCCCCCTCCCTCCAAAAATCCTATGCTCGGCATTTATTGAGATTGTGAAATGGATGAGAAGGATTATATTGAGTTCAAGGCTCCATTTTGCAAATCAAGTTGCAGTTTTTTACAGGAACTATGGATGCTATAACATTGCCTGTAAAATAGCTGAGCTGCCAACTGCTAGGAAATGCTGAGTGTAAATCATGGAAGGAACTGTTCAGGCAACTGTTTTCCTGAATGGGAAAATGCCTCCATCTAATCCTTGTACAACTCCAGTGTCACAAAGTGCAACTGAATCAGGGAATAAGAGATAAGACTTCTCACTACTGCCATCCTTTTCAAACATTATCTATTTTATTTATTAGATTTATACCCCGCCTCTCTTCACCCCTTTCAGGGGAACTCGAGGCGGCATTCTGTGGTGGTGCAGTGGTTCGATCCTGAACGGCTCAAGGTTGATTCAGCCTTCCATCCAAGGTCGGAAAAACAAGGACCCATATTGTTGGGGCGGGCAATAAGCTGACTCTGTAAGCCGCTTAGAGAGGGGCTGTAAAACACTGCGAAGAGGTATATAAGTCTAAGTGCCATTGCTGTTTATTTGAGTAGTATTTACTGTTGTGCTGTTAGCAATTTGCTACCAAATGTTTGTGGGACTTGAAGCACATTGCATCCTGATCAATTTTCCTGGATCACTAAATTAGATACGATAATTTTCCCTCTACTGTTCATTCAGAAGCCCACTTATGTCCATCCACAGCAAAGCTAGCATCTGCTTCCTGTTACCTGGAATATGTGTACAGGAGGAGATGCTCTGAAATTTGGAAGCTGAGACCTCTACGGAGATAAATCTGACCCAGTGAGGTCCCTATGGCTTAATACAGGTTGTTGATTTTCAATGACTATTAGCAACCGGAAACCAGTGGTCTGATCCTCACCAATCTTTTGAATAAGTAATCAGCAAGCAGTTGGGACACCAGATTGTTGGGCTTCCTGTCTTAACAGCAGCAGGAAACCAATGATCCATTTCCTGCCGGCCAGCTGATGGTGCTGATTAGTTGGCCAGCAGGAAAAGCAAACCAAGTTCCTAAGATTCCAGGAGGTCACACTTTTGGTGGTTTAGGACTGTCTATGACCCTAGACCATAGCTTGTCCATCCATAATATATTGGCATTTCAAAGTTTCCATTAAACCTGAAAATCTTCTCCATTTCTAGCAATAATGCCACCTATGGGGAAAGGCATTGCTATTCTATTAAAAAGAAGTAAGGAATGGTCTGCTTAGGTGTGAACGTAGTAGCTTTTTTTATAATGGTATTGAAATATCACTTACTTGTTAAATCTTTGATACTCCATTTAAAATCTTTTTGAGGCTTGAATCCAATCACTTACAATAACAATATAACCAAATTAACCTATCACCTTTAAGACATGGCTGATTTATCAAGAATGTCTAAAATTATATGCATCATCAAACTATGGGAAGGCTTATGTAAATGTTAGTTTTGAAGAGTTTCTCATATTGATGGATTTAGTTAGAGCAGGGATGTCAAACTCGCGTCGTCACGGCAACGTGTCACGTGATGAATCCCAACCTTCTCCCCTCCACTAAAGCAGGTGTGGGCATGGCCGGGCTTGATGCATCCCACCCGCAGGCTGCGAGTTTGACAGCCCCGAGTTAGAGGCTTATCAAAATTATCTCGCCAAAAAAACATGGATATATTGATTTATATATAATGGTAGTAAAATGTTCTGATTTTATCCTGTATTTCAGGATTTGGTAACCGTTTTCCAGATTCAGAGGATATTTAAAATTAGAAAGTTATATTGGTGATCTGTTGTACTGCTTTTTTCACATGACAATTCATTGTGTCAAGATTTCAGGTGATATCTTTAAAACACTGTAATATTTTTTGAAATCAGTTGTGAACTACATCTCTGGGGAACTGAACATCTGTTTCATTAACTATTGTGCATCCTATTTATAGCAGAATTGAGATTACACAGAAATTACAAAGCATCTCAGAAAGTGTGTTTGTCTATGTTTGTATGCCTATGAATCAATGAAATAAAACCTTACTGCTTATTTCTTAATTGTCTATATGTTTCAATACCTTGTTTACATTCTGTTTTTTGGGTTTGGTCTTTGGAAATACATACTTTAAATGAAAATAAAATGTACAGTGTAAAATTGATTTTTAAAAATAGCAAACATAGATTTAAAAAGAAGACATTTAAACTCAAGGTAGCAAGAAGCGGCACAAAATTTTATTTAGTAAAAAGTCAAATCGCATAAGTGTTCTTAAAAGAACTCAATTACTGTATTCAAACAGCATATTTTACCATATTGTTTAATTCTAAGGAGCCTTGGTGGTGCAGTGGTTAAATGCAGCACTACAATCTCTGCTGACTTGTTCAGCAGGTTGTCAGATCAAATCTCACCAGGCTCAAGGTTGACTCTGCCTTCCATCCTTTCTAAGGTCGGTGAAATGAGGACCCCGATTGTTTGGGGGCAATAAGCTGACTCTGTAACTGCTTGGGGAGTGTTGTAAAGCTCTGATAAGCAGTATATAACAT